>OMPJ01028979.1:41664-67881 GCA_900312935.1 Carapus acus
GAAGGAGCGAGGGAAAAAAAAGTCAGCGATGGGGCGTTCCCACGACGTGGCCGCCGCCTTCAAGTTCAGCCGCCCGCAGCGTTTACCTCCTGGATGTCGGTGCGTAGCTGGAAAATCTGACCCTCGCCCTCCACCTGTCGGACGCAGATCTTGCAGGTGAGCTGCGACACGGCCAGGCTCCCTCTCTCCAGACTGAAGGTGCAGTGCAGCGGCCTCTGGCTGCCACTCCAGATGTGATAGAACGGGATCTCCTGTCGCACCAGCCAACAGAAAATGAGCTAATCAATTAATGCACAAGGCCCGTGGTGCAATTGTGACCCGCAGCTTCCTTGTAGATGGCCAATGAGCGCTTGAATGACAATATAAGTCTCCTTCTTTAAAGCGTGCATTAACCCACAAACTACATCTCCAAATACCTGTATGCTCGTGGATGATGTTGTGGGTAAAGTGCCCTAACACACTTAACACATAAAATGTTTCTTTGTCGAGAAACACCAATGTGGACAAAGTGAGGGAACCAGGTTTTTGACTTGTCGATTGATTGATAACTGAATAATACAGGTTTGTTTTCCTCATAAAACACAACAATGTGCGCTGTAATAATAGCAAAGACCTGACATATTTTTACTAGGGATGTCCGATATTGGCTTTTTTGCCGATATCCTATATGCCGATATTGTCCAACTCTTATTGTCCAATACCGATATGTGCGCCGGTAAACGCTTCAGGAGCGCATAGGCACTATTTAGGTGTAACGCAAGCATTATTGTATCTTTATCGGTTTTTATTTGATCTGTTTTAAAGCAAAAAAAAAAATCCGATACCGATATTACATTTTTATGCTAATATTGGGCCGATAATATCGGTGGGCCGATATTATCGGACATCTCTAATTTTTACATGTATGTAAATTGGATATATATAACTTGTTAAAGTTGTTAAATTTTGATTTTTCTGAATAAGTTGAGACAACTGACATTAAATTGTAAAAGTAAAAAAGTACTTACATTAAAAGTAAAAGTGAGCGCTATTGTCGGTTGCCTAGTAACGACATTTTGTTGTACATGACTTCACTGCAGTGTCTTTTTGTGCAATGACAATAAAAGTCTTCTAAGTCTAAGTCTAAGTCTAAATTACATTATACCTCCTGCAATTGCCATCTGGGCGTTCGAGGGCCACCGCCATGCTGATGTGGCCCTCGATGAAAATGAGTTTGACACTCCTGAATAAATGAATCACTAAACGCAGTCAAACACTTTGTGTTTCCAGCCACGCGGCTGTACGTCAGCGACAAACACATTGGTGCTTCCTGTCTGTGTGTTCCTAGTGGATTGAGACGTGAAGGTGTTTTGCTGCAGCTGAGAGAATGCGGCAGGAGGCGAAGGCGGAGGCAGAGGAGGAGGCTCACTGCAGACTGCTTAGCTGGGGAGATAGCCACTCCAGAAGAGCAAACCCAAGTGTTTTTATGGCTATACTCTCCTGTGGTCTTTGTCTCGCAGCGAGCTAACCTCACATCGCTTTTTCGTACTCGGTGTGTGAGTGTCCGACCTGGTACTTGGCCAGCAGTTTGCTTCTCCAGTGCATGTGAGGGATGTCGTGGATGGACAGGCGCAGGTTGTGGTAGCTGTCTTTGAAGAGCAACGGCTTGGGATCCTCCAGTAGAACTCCACCGAGACTTCTCTCCAAGTCCAACACCTCCTACGCAGCACCGGAGAAGGAAACAGGGAGACAAAAGAAGAAGCCGTTTTAATGGATCCATGTATTGATTTGCTCTGTGGAATCACCGTAATAAAATGCTGAGACTTCCTCTGAAAAGCGCTGCATCAGAATGCAGCAGGTAATTTCCGGGCACGGCGGATCAGAAAAATGATCAAATCTCCGTCGCCAGAAATCCTGTTATACACTGCCAAAGACGCGCAACGCAGCTCATGTTTACTAACCAGTCGAAACTCTCCAACAGATTATCATGAATGCAAGACGTCACTGCTCAGCAGGGAGATGGACCGGTTGTGTTTTCCACAACCTGATTTTAACGCCAGTAAAGCGGGGACATGAGGAGACCAGTCCACATGCAGGCCTCGTCCTGTATTGACAGATCTTAGCCTGGCACCGCTGAGGGTCGATGGTTCTGTGCCGACCGTGCAACGGTCTGACTCCGAGGTGAAGGCTGGAATTTGCTTTCCTATCCACGACACCCTCTAGATTTAAGGAGTGAAAAAAGACGGAGAAGAGGGGAACAAACTATGGTTGCTGATTCATTGGTTTGTAGCCCGAGTGGTGGCGAGCATTTCAGTCCATCTCCTAGACGTCACGGAGGCTCGGCTACCTGCGAGATGCACTGTACGTTCCACATAATTGCAGAAATCAATCAAAATGAAGAAAAGCAGAATGCGAGGAAGATGGATTGATAAATATTTATGAAACTTTCCACCCAGTGGCTAAAACACTTTAAAACACTTTGATTTATTTAGCCACCTCACCCCCTTCTTTATGGAGCTCTGCGACATAACCAGTGTTACTTGGAATCCTTCAGCATGACATAGCAGATTTCTTTGGTGAACTTCTGCATCACTCGATGCAAAGTACTAGGGAGTAATTTTTGTGGTACTGTTCTTGGCCTCTCAGTGTGCCCGAATCAAGAGGTCACCTCTACGTCTGCAATTGTAAGGAGGTCCATCGTCTTGCTGAAACACCTTCTGTAGAGAGGTCCCTGGAACAGAACCAGGCACCTGGTTGCTTCTAGAAAAGTCCTTCTCTAGGACCGGCGGGCCAGAAAAGTGAGTTTGCCACCTCTACTACAGTGTACGTGTATCACAGGTGTGAAATCTAAGGCCCGCTGGCCAAATGTGTCATTGTATGTGGCCCACAAGCAGTTGAACAACTGCGTCAATATAAGTCTCCTTCATTGAAATGTGCTTTGACCCACAAACTACATCTCCCAAAATGCAAAGTGGATCATGTTGCTGGTGAGGTGACAGCAGCTGGGCCTCAACCAGATAGGCACTTTACAAAATGTCAGTTTGTCAAGAAACATCAACATGGACCAAATAAACCAGGTTGTTGACTTGTTGATTAAAAGTTATTTGATTGTTTATTAATCCAGGTGTCTTTTCCTGATAAAATACAGGGATCTGCGATATAATAGGACCTCACATATTTTTACATCTATGCAAATGTATAACAATGGTATATTTGTAAGTTGAATAAGTAAAAAAACTGTGAACATTAGCTATTTCTTAATAGTTACATTTTATATTAAATTACAGTTGTACTCCTTAATAATTGCCATTGAGATCTGACTTCGTGAGGGCCACCGCCATGCTGATCTGGCCCTTGATGAAAATGACTTTGACATTGGTGGTGTATATGATTATCATTCTTGATTGTTTGATCAATGTTTTGATGATAATCATGTGTTAAGTAGATCTGTGCTAGCCAAAAGTTGTTTTTGAATTTTTTTTAATTACTCTTTCTCTGGTGGTGAAACAAACACTGTATTGTGTTGGAAAGATAGCACCCAAAGAAAGCTGATTTCTGAGGTGTCGTAGCATGACACTGTTAGCATCACACAGTGTAACCGGCATATCACGCCGCTATTCTATTTGCGATTCCCGTGGACATGTCTAGCTTTTGTTGCGGCGTGCATAACTTGTATCTTTCCACATCCGCCATCTGCTCATCCGCGAGAGAGCTCCCGGTGTTTGCGATCGGAGTGCGTAATCGGAGGAGGGAAACTGTTTACTGGCCTCGCCAGGATGTCACATCCCGCGCGGGGCCGACGGTGCTTTCAGAGATTTTGTTTAGATAAGAGATCCGTCTCCAAACTAGTCCCACACGTTCAGAGATAATGCAATGCTGGAGATATGTATGCGGTAAAATAAATCCACCATATACAAGGTGAATTTTACGTTAGCATCGATTTGCTGTTATGAGCACAGGGAAGTTACTGCACGATGTTTTATCAGGGTGGATTTTCAAATCACTTGGGGCAAAACTGAAATAAAGTTCGTTAATTTTTCAAAGGAGGGAGAAAAATCACACACTTAAAATAGATCCACTGCCACACAAGGAGTCACATGTTCAAAATTGTTACATGATGCTAAAAATCTTATTGGAAGCTACTCATAAATGTGAATGTTAAATGTTAATGTAAATGTTAAATGTGCTCTGATGTTTATGTTATTGTGTAACTGGTCCTCCAAAAGAAAAACGCAAGTGCGATGTCTGTGAGTCGAACATTACTAAACCTCATGAAATGTATGATAAGCGGTCACACGGGAACTCTGAGTATCTTGAGTTTCAGTTAAAATGAGACAAAATTATGTGAGGGAACTCAAAAGTCTCACAAAACTCACCGTCGCATTTTTACAATCAACCCGTCATCGTGAACAACCTAGAATAAAAACCGGTTGCAAAAAAAAAAAAAAAAAACCCTGTCCAGGACAAAAATAGGGCACAGTGCACCGGCTGTACCTTGAGTGCATGCGGCGTGTCGTGGATGCAGTAGACTCGAAGGCTGAAGTCGAGGGAGAGGCACGGCGCTCGCGGGGCGAACAGCGCTAGCTGCAGGCGCTTGCAGGCGGGCTGGGGCGGGCAGGACTGACCCACCAGGCCGTACGTTCCGAGCTGCTCCATCAAAACATGGCAGCTCTCCTCCTCCAGCTGGAGGTAGCACGGCGATGACAACGTCTCTTCTCCCACTGTTAGCACCTCCTGCAACAGCAGCAACAGCAACAACAACAACAACAAAAAAGGTGGATTCTGGGTTTCCTGCTTGGCCAATTATTTGATAGCGATCAAGCTGGGGCGCTATCTCACCTCCCATGCCCCCTGATGGGTCTGTGTCTTGAGTGTCAGGGTCCAGTCAGGGGTCGGCGTGTCTAGCTGGGCGCAGTGGGGTAATGTAAGGACCACGGGTCGATTCAGCAGCATACCGGAGGGACCGCAGCTCACCACAGGACTCAGAACTGTCTGACTACCCTCGGAGGGAAGCCTGGAAATGTCACACACACACACACACACACACACACACAGTGAGAACACTGGCTGTTTGCTACAGTTTCCGAAACATTGGGCTGCATTTCCAAAAGAGCCCGAGCAGTGGCCACATAGCTGAAAGATGAAATTTAGATATTGAGGTTTTAAAGAAGAAGGAAGACGAATTAAACGTCAGGCAACTTTGGTAAAAAAACAAAACAAAACATTTTTGAGCACTGGGAATTGTTAAAAAAATTACACATGAAGCGACAGAGCTTCTGAGAAAACCTCAGGAGTCGAAGACAGCATGTGACGACCTTTTTTATTTTCTTTTTTTGATTTGCTGTGATTCTTGGCTTTGATGAGGAAGAGGAGAAGTGTTAAAAGGGGTGGAGAGGAAGGGGGTCCACTCACGTTGTTTTCTCCCACTTGTTGATAATGAGGTACATCTCATAGAACTTCCCCTGTGGGATGGTGCCGGGAGGAACCAGCAGGCTCACACCTAGAGAGAAGGAGGTGCGTTATCTTCACCGACGTGTGATTGATTAAATAATCAAGTTGGTGCTTTCACAGATATTCTCTCGGAACTGAAAAGGCAGCGTGTGCGCCTCGGCGGGTCCTTGCCTGTGTTGGGGATGGTGAGACGTCCTCCCAGGTTGCCCAGGGTGGCGCTGGTGCTCAGGCCGGGCTCCCTGGAAAGCGTGTAGCTGTGGGGCTCTCGCTCCCTGCTGATGGTGCCGACCGACTTCAGGCTGAGGATCTCGCCGTCGGCCGACACCATGTCGGCGGGGATCTCCACCGAGGAGAGGGTGGACGAGTTGTAGACCTTGATCTTCAGACTGGGCAGAGGGTCCAGCAGAGGAGATGTGGTCATGGGGATTTTATGGTGGGCTTCGTTGACCCCCGGGTGAAGAGCGTAGACGGGCCCACGGAAGGCGCCGGCTGTGGCCGTGAGATCCGGTGGTGCGGAGGGGTGCAGGGTGTGCGGGTTGTCTGTGGGAATAAATAAGGTAGGGAGGTAGGTAGGTAGGTAGGTTGGTGGGTAGTTGATCCATAGATCTTGGGATCCAGGAAATCAAGTTCCCCAGCAGCTCAGAGTTCCCCAGAGTAATTCAGAAGGTGGAGGATAACAATGACAGTAACAGTATACAATATATACTAAAGTATTTTAGTATATGTAATTACTTAAGTACTTTAATGTACTTAACAGTGGACAGTATACAATATGCAATAAGAAGAGAACTGGCTAATTAGCTAGGTAACTGAAGAACTACCCCACTTAGAATGTACAATACACAATAAACTGTTACTAATCAATATGCTATGCTATTTATATATATATGAAAAGCTGGAGGATAACAATGACAGTAACAGTATACAATATACACTTAAGTATTTTAGTATATGTAATTACTTAAGTACTTTAGTGTACTTAACAGTGAACAGTATACAATATGCAATGAGGAGAGAACTAGCTAATTAGCTAGCTAACTGAAGAACTACCTCACTTAGAATGTACAATACACAATATTCCGTTACTAATCAATATGCTATGCTATCTATATATATATGAAAAGCTCTGAGAGTACAATAAGGATGCCGGGACCGTCCTGCGAAATTGATTAATGCCGTTGATGAATATTTGAGGAGCGGAGTGACAGGAGGGAGCATGTGACGGATGTTACGCAGTGAAAAAAATGTAATAGAACAAAGAATAAAGAATCGCAAAGGAAGAAAGAGGTGATTATGCTGATCCAATTCATTGGTAAGACAATATAAATAGACGCACGATGGTGAGGATGTATGTAGCCTATTTAGGTGGTTGCGTGAGCTGTTTTAATCAGAGGTGACGCGGAAATGACAGCTAGGGAGACATTTGCGTGGTTGTTTATGTGAGCGTGTGTGTGTGTGTGTGTGTGTGTGTGAACTCACCTTGTCTGGGCGGCTTGTAGTTGCCGGGGTGGAAGGCGGCGGTGAGAGCAGACGAGGAATCTGTGATGTCGCCGTGGAGATGACGACATCTGCGGCGATATGCCAACACTCCCACGCACAGCACCAGGATCACACATAGCAGCAGAGCGCCCACAAGGCCGGCATAGACGGCGACACCCATGCCCGGTGCCAACGCTGAAAGTGTGACAGGAAAACAAAGGGTAAGAACGGCACAAAGACACACACACACACACGTGCACAACACACACGCACACACACATGCACTCAAAAACGAAACAGTAGGGAACAGAAAAGGTGGCTTCTCATTTCCAGTGTGATTCGAAAAGAAAGGAGCTTTATACTTGGCGAGAAAAAGGCTTGGCAGCAAATGCAGATTACGCTCTTGGCACAATTTGGATTTAATGGGCTAAAACGTGCAAAACAGCTGATAACCTCGTCCAGTGAAACTAAACTCATTACAGCATCACGTCCGGATACGCTCTCCTAAGCCGGCAAGCCCGCGAGCCTTGACTGTAACCCGCTGCCCGCTACGCTCCGCCTGGCGTTCCGATTAATGCGTTTGGATCGGGCTGAGAATGAATCGTTACCTCTGGTTTTAAAAAGCTGCATAAGATAGAGAAGAGGGGATGGAGGTGAGAAAAAGGCAAGAGTGTTTTAGCCCCAATTTGATCCAAGAATAACAGAAGCAAAGCCAACTTCACATACACACACACATACACACAAACTAAAGCGAACAAAAGGAGGAGGAGGAATGCAGCAGGAGAAAACTACGCGGCCTTTTAGAAGAGGGGTGGAGGAGAGTTGTGTAAGGAGCGTGATTACTGCAAGAGGACAGGAGGAGGCGAGGAGACAGGAGATAAGGCGAAGCGTGAGGGTGGAGATGGTGCAGCGTGAGAGGACGGGGGAGGGGCGGACCGGTCCCGAACAAATCTGACAGCTGTCCGCGCTTATTACTGGAAGAGGAAGAGGCCGCCCTCCCCTGAGTGTGTGTGTCACACCAAACTCCACGAATTACCGTCAGGGAAGACAGAAATATCAGCCGCGTCCCAAAATCTCACAAATCACCTACAAGTCGTCGTCAAATACCAGCCTGAGATCTCAGAGTGTTGCGGGGATTTTATGTGTGTTCGGATTAACGCTATATTATCTCAAAGACACCCTGTGCATGTGTGATGTTTTGATGGTGTTGTATTTCCCAAGACAGAGACTTTTATTTCTAATTTTGTGCAGATTAAAGGAAAGCAGAGTTTCCCCGAGAGCAGGTCGGAGAAGAGTCGGACGAAGGTTTGGGATGACAAAAAAAGCGAGGACAGACTTGTGCATTATGTTACACACACAGTAACACACACACAGACAGACCTGAGGGAGGGGGCGGTGAAACGTGAAATAATGGGAGGTTGAACTTACGATGGCTCGAATGCTCAACAGAAATCTTTCTATCTGTTTGAACGGAGAGAAAACAAGAGAAGAAAAGCACACAAACAACATAAAAATGGATGGAATGGCAAACCTGCAAATAAAAGTTGAAATAAAACCACACAAAAAAGGGGGAGAGGGGAGGCAAACACATGCTGGTGGACACAACAATGTGGTGGGAATCTAAATACGTGAGGATGGAGGAGGCTCTCCATGCTTGTGTTTCAGAACGCCTACAGACTCCAGAGACTCATCCGCTGGATTGAGAAAGGATGTGGGTGGCACAGCTGGACTCTCAGCTGGCGTCCACATGCTGTCCTTATGAGACGCCGTCCCGGTCAGCTTCTCCCGCCTCCCATCATCCTCCTCTAAGCGCCACTGGAACAAATCTTTTTTCTACATTTTGTCCTCTGTGTGGTTGATGTCTCACTCTTCTTTTAACCAAACATGCACTCTCAATCTCACCAAAACACACACTCTCAGTAACTCAGGTCAGCGACTAATCTCCTCATGTTTGTCCTGAGGTCCATCCATCTGATTTCCAAATTTGCCCAAACATTTCCACTATCAAACTTCAAAATGTACAGATTGAACGCAGCATTTAACAACAGAGGCTACACAAGGTAAAAATATCATCACATAATTTCACTTAAAATTGGACTGAGTTTCAATATCACTCACAGTGTTGTTTCTGTGACATTTTGTTGTCATATCAACACAAGTATTCATTCTATTACTTGTGAGGCAGTACGATGGACTTGCGTGATCTTACAGTATATTAACTCACATATTCACTTGCGACGCTTTATTATCTATCTAACTATCTAAAATCCATCTAATAATTTTTCTACCTCCATATTTTTGATACAAAATGAGACCCAATCGGGGGTCGGCAACCCGCGGCTCTAGAGCCGCATGCTGCTCTTGAGCGCCGCCCTAGTGGCTCCCTGGGGAATTTTCAAAAATGTGTGACAATGGAAAAAAAATGGGAAAAATTGTTTTAATATGAGTTTTCGAGGAGGAAAAATGTGACACAAAGATTCTTAACGTTTTCCAATGCTGTAAAAATGTTAAGAATAACTATTTGATTCATTAATAAGGCTTATATAAGGCTTTCAAATTTTTTTGCAGCTCAAGACAGGTTTGTTTTTTACTTTTTTGGTCCAATATGGCTCTTTTAACATTTTGGGTTGCCGACCCCTGGTCTAGATTTATCATGCCTGCTTCTACTTGTGCAGGTGTCAGAGTTTGAAAATAAAATTAACACAAAAGTCAGAAACAAACGACAAAGACAAAGCCAGCTAGTTCTTGGTCTGAACCCAACCACTTCCACACAATACAAATGTGATGACATGCAGTCTTCAGGTGGCGGACATGGGGGATGGTAGCGCATAATAAAGGTAGCAACCTTTGACATGCGATTTCTGTGACACATCGTCAATATTTTACCTTTCCACCGCATCGATTTCATTTTCCATGGAAAATCAAAGCTGTATTCAATGAGCACTCCCTCCTTCCCGGATCGATCGGTGGATGAACTGAGCGACTTGTGCCGCTCAGAAAAAAAAGTTATAGTGCTTCGGCCACAGATTTCTTGGAAGTTTGTGGAAGGTGGGGGTGAATGTGACCTGCGCACCTCTGTGCAGTAATCGGAAGTGCTGATTTATCGAGATTCAGTAATGGTGACCCAAAGCATTTTTTTTTCTTTTTACTCAGACATGAGGACTCCACTCATCCGATACGTGGATTCCCGCTGACGTCAGTGCCATTTTCTCTTTCCTACCGCATCCTATCCCTTGAGGTTGGGTGGTTCAGTGTCTCTACGCTTGTGTTTTTTTTTTTTTTTTTGTCGGTGTGGGTTACATATTTCAGTGTGTGCTCTGCCGCAGCGTGTCTTCCTCCACCGTGGAACACGCGTCTCGGAGATCCTAATGCGCTGTCAGCTGGATTCCTTGCAGCTCGTCACAAGCTGCTCAACGGATGCCAGCGCGTGTCTGACTCACTCTAATATTCCTTTCTGGGCTCATTCCTCAACTTGGTTTGCGTCCTGCTCGCTTTCCCCACGGTGGCCTCCTTTGCCCTCTCGCTCTCTTTCTCTGTCTCCTCTCTCTCTTTCTCCTTCTCTCTCCATCAGCGCTTTTAGGTGCGGATGGCTTGAGACGTTGTCTCTGCTGACTGATGATTCGCTTGTCTCAAGGAGCAGTTTGCCTCACACCTCTCCCTCCGCGTTAGTCACACCGTCAACATGCTTTTGCGACGGCAAAACACAAACAGCGACTCAGAAGTCCAACAGCTGTCAGACGTTTTAAGACGCTCCCTCTGGATTATTTGAGTATTTCGGACTCTGAGATCAATTCATTCAGAGCCTCTCACAACAGCTGACCAGCTGGATAAACCTCCAAACGACGCTTTCTCGAAACCACAGTTGATTCTGGCATCAAAACACACAAATCCCATCACCTCGCCATCGTGACATTTAAGAAGCGGCCGAGGCTGTTATGTGGTTGATTGACTTACTGCGTGCACACAGGCCCTCGGTGCAGTTTTTGCTCTCCATCATGCTGCCGCTGCAGTGCTTGCCTCCGTTCCTGGGCGGAGGCGCCTGGCATTCGCGGCTACGCCAGTGCGTGCATTCTGTCCCGCAGGCCGACCACTTTGCCCACTCGGTCCAGCCTCCGTCCACTGCAATGGGGAGGGAGGGATCGTGAAAACGACAAAACTACTTTTATTACGCTTCGGGTCCATGGGAGCGACCACTTTATGGCGTACATACTGTACATTAGAGCCGAAGCCAATCACTTGAAAGGACGCTGACCTCTTCCTTTGAAGGAGCGATTCGATGAGCACTTCTCATAAATCAGGAGTCAAACTGGGTATGTGCACATCATGTGTGGAATGTAGTGTTTTGTAGTATTTACTTTATGGAGTCAGTGTCTCCCGATTACAATTTGAAGCACGATTATGACACATGCTGGGAAACACAAGAAGCTGCTTGATGCTGAGTTGGTATGGAGCCAAGCTGCAAAAAGCAACAAGGATTGATAGGAGATGAACAAAGCCCGGTATAGATCCTCTCTCGGCGACCATCGCCTGTCAGCTGTTGTTGCTGTCACCTGATGTCGGCCCGTTTTAGTCGAGCCAGACAGAAGACACACTTCTCTCAGGAAAACGAGTCCTTTAATCCCCGTAAAAGGTGCACATTTTCAGAGCTGCAGTGCTTAAGAGATGATAAAATGTACGTCATTACACTGTCATTTATTCAAATTTTATCTGTCCAATCACCTCTTTGCTTACCTCTCATCTATACGTATCCCTTTAAACACTTTATTCTTAAATGTGAACAAATGCAATTGTCCATTGGGATACATAAAGCAATCCTGATTGTGACAATTGGAATATCTTAATCCGTGTTCAACAATCTACTTTTTCCACTTGAAAAAAGAAAAAAATTAAAACCTCGGGCTAGTAACAAGTGTCCCTGCTTTGGGAAATATAACTCCACACCATTCAACACACATTAGCAACTTCCTGGAATGTGGAGATATTTTTGGCTACGAGGAATTAATCTTTCATCTCAGGAATATATGACTGTCTGTGTTAATGTTTAAATAGTGTTATAGGACTACAGAGGCCATGTTTGATTTGAATGAGTTTGTTGTTATACAACTATAAATACTGCTCGATCCTGTGACCCTGATGAAAATGATTTTCAATAGCTTTGTCATTGTTGCCCGGTCCACAATCACCAGCGTGGTCCGGGCTAACGTGGGAGGAAGCGGTTGAGTGCGGAAAAACGACAGCTTAAAAATTGGATTTGCTATCTCCTGAAGATTGACAAAAGTTGTTTCTGTCGAGATTTTACAAAATACCATGTGCAAACAAATTGAGTTCTCTCCTCCATCTCCAAGAAGAGCGACATCAAAATCTTGGAAAATAACAGAAAAATACTGCGAGATTGCGGTGGGAAGATTCCTCCCCTCACCTGGACATAGCGTGGTGCAGGTCACCCTCTGGAATGGCGGCCCCTCGCAGAAAGAGCCTCCGTTAAGCGGCGTCGGGTTGGTGCAGCTGCGCGTTCGCCGCTGCCACCCTCGCCCACACCGAGCGTTGCATTCGGACCACTCGGTCCACGAGGACCAACCTCCACTCACTGGCAGCACAGAGACACACAGGGAGACGGTCTGTTGGTCAAATGACTATTTTGGGATACAGGATGAGGATGAGTGTGTTAAAAAAAAAAAAAAAAAGAAAAAACTCCAAATGACCCAGCGACCCCCGAGCTGAATTGTAGCAATTACGTGGGCATAAGTGCTGCTTGGTGGAGGATGAATGGTCTGCTTTGGCGTCCTGTGGCAGGAAGCAGCTAAAATCTGAGAGGACTACTTTTTGTGGTTAGAGATCCTGTCCAGGTTTGCGGCGGAACAACATAAAACCTGATATCATCTGTTGTGATTTAGTCTTTTGCCCCTTTGTGAACTAGAATCCGACGTGACCGGTGGTGATTCTGGCCCCAATACTGCTGAACTGTGTTGTTTCATCAAATTTGAACTTTTAGAAAATATACGTAGAGCTACATGTCATACGTTCAATCATGTGAAAATAGAGGATATTTGTGTGAGCGAATCGGATGCAATTTACACATTTGGAATCTTTAGATTAGAAGCTGTTAAGTGGCGACTTGTGGTGAGGTTCGAGGCAAGTGAGTCACTGACTTCATCACTATCAGATTTACAAATAAATGAACCCTGCAGAGTAACTTATTCAACACTTGACTGGCAGCAGTTAGTGGATTACGTTTAAAGATAACACTGTAGTGCAAATCACAGGATAAAGACAATCATTTGATTAATTTTTGCATTCTACCTTTTTTCTTTCATGATGACAAGTGAGGCACGGCCTCTCCTGCCTCCCCTGACCTAGAGCATCAACAACAGTAGAAAATATCTAAAACTTTCGTGGGGAGAGCCGTCACAGAGCCGGTACAGAGTTGATAGAAACGCTGATACAGCTGAGGAAGCCCAAACCGAGTACAGAAACTCAAAACCGAAGCTTAGGTGGGGTTTGTTGGAAAGTATCGGTAAGACTGAGAGTGAGACGTCTCGCGTGTAAAAAAAGTAGACGTTAAAAAAAGGATGTCAAATATAACAGAGGTAAGCTCATGAGACAAAACTGTCCCACCTCTCGCTCGCTTGCCCTCTATTTCTCTCTCTCCTCCCCTCTCTCCTGGAAAGATCTCAGTTCCCTCGGAGGTTCTGTTTACTCGACTCTTACACGTCTCTTTAAGCCTGTACTCATGGTGTCATTTTTAGCTTCAAGGAGTGTATTTCTGTGTTTGTGTGTGCACGTGCGCCTGTCTGATGGCAGCAAAGTGTCATGAGGAGAACTCAGCACAAAAAAGTGTCTTGTTTTGAGACAGTTTGCCTGTGCGCCTATTAGCATGCACTCAATATGTGGCAGTAAAAAGTCGATCTTAAGGTCTCAAACCAAATGAATGTCAACACATCTTGACTGCGTACGCGCCTCATGCCACAGGTTCCCTCTGTTTGACGACAAAACTGTATAACGGCGTCAGGATATCGCACGGCAACACAATGTTCAAGTTGTGCTGCGTGGACTGATTTCTGCTCTATGCAGTATGTGGGAACGCACAGCGCTCAGACCATCTCTGGCTTAAAGTATTTAGACGTCCCGACTGGAAGGCTCCCAAGCTGTCTGTGAGCGGATACAGTGCATCTCAAATGCCAAACATACCAAATGTGCATTTTCAGTCTGCGTGATTAATAATCAGCTTCCAGAACACACTTAATTCGCCAGGTGTCAAAAAGGCAGCAGGCATGGGGGATTTCCAGAAGAAGTGCAAAGAGTTTCAAATGTTTCTGGCCCTGCGTCTTGTACTTTTTTCTGCATGTAGCATTTTTCTGATATGACGCCACATGTCCAATCAAATCATCATTCTTATTTGGATGGCACAGGTTGGTAACCATAACTTGAAATCACTTGAAACTGATCGCTGCAGTACTAATGAATGTGATTACTACCGTTTTTTAATCATCCTCCTACCTAGCTGCTCAATTTCCAAAATCATTTGTCAAATACATCCACTATATCTCCTCTGCATGTTACACAGCTCCTCGATCTCGCCTCGCTGACCTTATCTCCACCTTAGCTGACCCTCAGAAGCACTCACTTCTAATCCTGTCCAACCTGGATACTCCCAAGGGGAACCTCAGCATTTTCATCTCCGCTGACTTTTAGACAGAGCTCCGTCTCTTAAGTCTCAAGACATGGTTCATTTCCCAAAAAGCCACTTTTACAATCAATCACGAGTAAAATGGCTCACCTACAGGAGCGTGTGACTGATGAAGACAGAAGCAAACACCACAAACCCATCTTACCATACACAATGAGGGTAGCTGTGCTGCTGCGTCTCTTGGCCACCACATTACGAGCCACACACGTGTAGTTCGCCGTATCCGAGAGACGGGCCTGTTTGATGATCAGGTCGTGATCGATGGTGATCAGGAAGTTGGAGTCCTGCGATGGGTCGATGACGTCTTCATTTTTAAGCCAATCCACCTAGGCAGGGGGGAAGTTGGGAGCGTTGTAAAGCAACACGGAAAGGACAATTTCACCATGGACTCACAAATCAAACAAGATGGAGGAATTCAGTGGATCAATTTAGGATTATTGATTCGCAACAATTTTTAAAATTTTGATGGCGCTGCCCCGCGTTGTTCGGCACAAATCAGCAGGTGTATATGCACAATCACACCCAAACTCACTTGGCAAACAGTCTGAGTCTGTGGGGTATTGCAGCATCTCAGCATGCTTCAACGCTACATCTGATATTGACCCAAGACTGTCAATATTTGACAGCTTTCAGTTTGCCCAGAACAACACAAATATGTCGCTTTTTTGGCACCCCAGAAATCCTTCTTTCTTCCTACCTCTTTCCCTTTGCATTTGAAACTACACAACCCCAACCAGACCAAATTGACACAGAAATGATACTAAACTATATTTATATTTACAATAAAAACGCTAAGATAATAAAAAGTACGCAGCTGGGTCCTAAAAAACGGATTCTAAATCATCACACTTCACTCGTCCGAGGATTTTACTATGTACTGAGTATTTAACTGTGGTGCTTATAGAGTCAAGATGAATATTTACCAATTTCATAAAAAAACATTTTATTTGTACTTTGAAATTTCACGATGGCAATATAAGCACCTGCTGTAGTGCGGCTACTGGGATTTACGCGATGGGCCTGCTGCTTTGTTGTTTGAGCACTTTTTGTCTCAGGGTTGCTTTTGTTAGGATAGAAAAGCTTATTATCTCTCCGACGCGCTCTTTTATAGCGTGTCCTTTAATTGCTCCATTGAGTTTTATATCGTCGTATTCACCCGTGCATCATTTTGCGCTGTGATTTATTCCTCCTCCTACGTGGAACACTCACGGTGAGGGATTTCGCTTAAAAATCAGCCAACTATTTCCGTTCCGCAGCAACGAAAAAAAAAAAAAAACTACAATCGGGTCGGCCTACCTCAGCAGGGGGCATGCCCTCCGGGGGGCGACACTGCAGTAGCACCTCCTGCTCTAGCCGCACCTCCCGCCCGAGCGGCTCCTGCTCGAAGTTCTTCCTCAGATCTACAGGGGGCGACACATATTTAGCCAACAGTCGGGGAGTGACAGCCTGCGACAAGAGACTGACATGATGTTTATCTCAACGAGGTCAGCTGTCACAAGAACATCTCTGCACTGTGCACTTGCACGCCCACACACACACACACACACACCCTGCAACCCCCCCCCAAATCCTCTGCCATCCCTTTTACTTCATATCCTCATAAACATGGAGGGTGTCAATCATGCAGACACACATTTACTGCAGAGGGACTGAGATGGGAAGCTCCTGAAAATGTCTTATTGCATACATACTTGGTATGAGGCAGTAGACAAGCAAAAAAAAAAAAACACTCTCTCTCTATCACTCACACACACACAGGCACACACACACACACACACACGTTGGCACTGACATGCTATGCGAACATAGGCGCGGTTGCTTTTGGTCGTGCCAGCTGAGCTCCAGGCCACACACTGGCACCAGTAGTCCTCCAGCCCAAACAGCTCCTCGACCTGAGTCCGGGACACTGAGATGTCCACCTCCCTCACCACCAAACCTGTAGGGCAAGTAGAGTGAGGGCGTAGAGTGAGATATATTGAGAGAGAAAGGGGCAAAGAAAGGGAGGAAAAAGGGAAAGGAGGGAGAGATAAATGGGACATATTTTTCACAGTGCATATAAATAATGCACTGGCTGAGGGCCAAAAAGCAGTCAAGGTGCTCATAAAACCCCTATAGCAGCTAATGGATTATGTAGTTGGAAATGATGTTTGTAATTGAGTATGATGTTTACATCTGTAAAACACAAGGTGACATTCCTCGGTTTCAGCACGTGAGTCAGTGTGTGTGACCGTCAATCACCTGTGATCTGGTCCAGGCTCTCTCTGGTCACGTGGTCATTCTGGTTGACCCACTCCCCGTTGCATTTGAAGTAGATCTGCGTGGCCGGCGACGCCCTGCATCGCATCTGGACCGGGCGATTCTTCACAATGAACGCGTCCTCTGGCTCGTGCAGGAATTCCGGCAATGGCTCCGCCGGAGCAGACGGAAAAGAATCGGGGAGGACCTCTGTTTCGCTGTAGTCGGTGGTCTCTGTAAGCAAAACAAACAGAAAAGGCGAATTAAGGTGGCTACTCTGAAAATGTGAATTATGAATGCTGTTGGACCTTCAAGGAGAATGTTCTCCATTGTGATGGAGATTCACTGGACTCGTGATCCATCAGCATCTAAATTTGTGGCGGTGGATGTGAAGAACGAGCGAAAGGACACATTTCTCCCCCCAGGATCAATAAACTATCACCTACCTGGAGGGAGGAGACAAGTATGGCAGCTCGACTCACGTATCTCAGACCAGCTGGAGGGCATGCGTGAACAAATCTGTCCCCGCCGTCTCACAGTGCATATGGATACTTAACTGTGGGTGTATCTTGAAAGGACATTTGAGGTCCCGTCGCCACTGCTCTGTAAAACCGAGGGGCACAGTGACATTTTCTTCAAGCCGCACAGCCGCTAATCTGGTCAATGTGGGTCTTTGGCTTTGTTGTGTCTGGAAGAGTCCAAACCACTCAATGGGGGGGCGAAGAGCTCTTGACCCTCCATGAAAGTGTCTGATGATGGCACATTATCTCCTGACAATTTCGATGTGACACGTTCCCCCTGGCGATGGTGCCGAGAGTTTCTTCTGACAGGAAGGACACAGTCTTTCTTTGACCTCCCCCTTCTTCCAGCTTGTTAGCCCGAGGATGACAGTCAGAGCGCTAATACATCAATGCAGTGATTTATTAATAATGCATAAGTGGTGACTCCTGCTTGCCCACAGATGTATCCACAACATTTTCAGACTCCCTCTCCTACTCGATTCTCCTTCAAGAACATGAAGCCACATTTATCTCTAAACTAAACATGAATAGGAATAAGAAGAAGATGGTTATCATCTTGATATACATACATGTTTGTTTAATATCACAAAAATAAAAAGCTGTGGGATTGAAACCTTGAAGCCAACGTTCTTTCATTTGAATGAAATAACTTATGTAGTTCACACAATGTTTGAAATGTTTATGTTTAATGCATAATGAGTGAGAAGTACATGTAGCTACAGTTTGAATTTCTGATTTGGATTTGTCTTTCATATTTTTATGCTTATATAGTATTGATTTATCTTGATGTAGACTTTTCTGCAGGGGGCATTATGGTGCTCGGTAGAATGTCCAGCAAGCAGTTCAGCGTCTTTCTTAAGAACAACAAAGACAAGACAAATCTAAGAGGAGCTGAGAATTGAACCGTCAACTCCCTGGCTGATGGATGAGATATTAGCAGTGAGTCAGAATGAGTGTAATGAGAACGACCTGACCCTCAGATCGAGAGAGTTCAATCAGTCACCTCAACCTGGGATGAGCTGTTCAGGAGAGGACAGAAAGGACACCAAGCAAACTCAAGATGCATCTTTTGGGGTAAACGAGAGGAAACGATGAGTCATGGTGGTCATCATCCCTAACCACACACACACACACACACATACACAAACATCCGGGTGAGTCATCATTTATGTGTGATGCTGTTCTTTGATCATGACAGCTGACACTCTTTTCTGATCTTTATCAACACAACAAAGTTCTAGAAGATTAATTGCAGCTCCTGCAGGGTTGTGGGGCAGTGGTGCGAGTGTTCAGTGGGGGGAAAAAGGCAGGGCAGTTGGATCTGGTACCATGTCCGCTACATGTCTCCCACTCTTATGCAGTGTGCTAACATGGTCTCCAAACAGAATAATATCGTCACGCTCTGATTTATTTCCCCCTCTCAGGTAATCGAGGTTCTTATGAATTGGCGCTGGCCTTCCAGTGGAAAAGTCTGTTCTGCTTACACAAATGATCTGAATTCAATAAGCATTGTGTGTGCGAGTAGGGGAGGTGTAGCAGGGTTTGCTCCAATAAGACACAGGCCAAGTGCTCCTACTTTCTTTCTTCCTCTCGCTCAGTACTCCAACACACACACACACTCAGGCTTGCTTGCATGCACTCTCGCGCTCCGCCTGGCAAATGCGGTTTCCTCACACAGCAACATTTCTGAAATCTAATTCTCTCCCCCCGTTCCCTGGATGAGGAAAGAAGTCAGATAGATGAAGCTGCTTACCCACACCGGGATAAAACCGGGCAAATTCACTTTTCAAAATACAGTATATTGAGCCCAACCTGATCAGTTATTCTACGACCATGGAACAAGAGAAAGTACTTTGAATGATAGCATCCCTATTTTAAGAAAGTGAGCACGTCCCTGCAGCTCGCACCGCTGCTCCCCCTGCGACAGATTCCGTGCCGAGACACGAGGAGCGGAGCAGAGCAGAGCGGAGCGCTTTCCCTCATCAAAATCTCTCCTGACTACCCAAAGTGGTGTGACTGGCTCCCATAGAGAGAGAGTGGTGCGACTGTCCACAGCTGAAGACGGCTGGCGCTCCGGGCCCCAACAGCTATCTAAGACGGAGGTGTCATCTTCAATTGGACTCCCTCTCTCTCAACCCTTTTAACTCACTCACATGTCCTTGTTCTTCCTCCTTTACGAGAGCTTTCCATTTATTCTGTACCTCCGTCCCCTGAGCTGAACCCGAGCCCCCCTGTCCGGCTTAGGGCATCATGCTGTGCACTGGCACAAATTATTACTACATTAGTCTTTAATGGAGATAGTACTAGGAAGTGGGGTATGGGCATTAATAAAATGTTGAAGAAGTTAAAATTTACTTTTTGTTTTGATTTGTAGGAGTATAAAGAAATTATGTAATGTGCAGTATTCATCTGAAGACCTATTAAAAGCTTCAGAGGTAAAAAATGTGTATTAACACCCGGAACCCCATACGAGCAAACTGCAGGAAATTGATGGATGGATGGGTGGATATATACAGAAATATTTCGATAACTGACAGTCGCCATGTTCTGCTTGAGGGAAATGGGCAGTAAAGATTTTGTGTGTTTGCGATGCTCCATAAACAAATTGCCAACCTTAACATCAGGAGCTCTTAGAGGTACCTTGGGTCTCCGCTCACCATTGCTCCTCAACAAGTACCCTGAAACCAAACCAGGAGCTTTGCCATCCCCAGACTGTCGCCACTCCCCTTGTCAGAACATAGAGTTGCTGCTGCTCTGCTACGCCCGCTAATCTTAAATTTGGTATAGGAATGTTTGGCTTGCCAAAACTTGCTCATTTCAGACTCAAATTATTGCTTCTCTCATCAGCACTGCTGACTGAAGCGCAAAACATCAAAATCAACAAAGTGACAGCCATGTTTCTAACAGTACAGTCTCACACACGTGCATTTCATTGACATGGAATATTCTTGGAAGATAAAATACTAAAGAGCAGTCCTGTGTGATGAGGTTCATGGCTGGTTCTGGCAACCTTGGTGTCCATGTCATAATTGTTAGAGCCATTGATGAGATAAGGAGGTGGGAATTCCGTCCAGTCTGAAAGGAGGCAGTGGCAAAAGTAAAAAAAAAAGGAAAGAAAAAGTACCAGAATGAACTGGACAGATGCTTCTCCTCAGCCAGAGGCTAAGGACATAATGTTTATTGAATTTATGTAGACCAGATCAGTTAACAGGTAGAATACGCACACATTCCTTTTCTTCCGCCTCCTGCGTCACACACATAAAGATTTACACTGCCAAGGAACCTCTTTTCTTGCTTATATACACTCAGTTCAACATCCACAATGTGGTATGCGACAATGGCGTGTAACATAATGGTCGGAGATACAGGTGCGACTCAAACGCAGTGTGCGCGATGACAGTTAACACATCTCGAAAACGAAGCGCCACCGTGAACGTGAATCACCGGCGCCTCTCTCTCTCTCTCCCTTTGTCCCTCTCTCGCCACACATCCCTGCACTCTCCTCTTACTAAGCTCGTCGCCTCTAGTCTTTCACACTTTGAATTCTGTCAATAACCAATTGTGTTCCCCCCCCTACAAACACACACACAGGCGCACACACATGCACGGGCGCACACACCCCGCCTTCTCCCTTTGTCCTGCATTGATCGCTCGGTGTTCAAACATCGGCCCGAAAACACAGCCTGTCACTCTTCTGCCGCCGTAGAGGGTGGGGGCACGGAGGGCGGGATGAGGGGATGAGGGGGAGAGGAAGATTGACAGCAGAGGGAGACAAACAGTGGTTTAGGCGGCAGAGAAGGCTAGACACAGAATGCGAGACGGGCAAGGCCCTCGTTGTGTTTAGATACACCCCCTCCCTGCGCTTGTCCCTGTGTGTGTTCTGTGGCCGATGGAGGGCTCACTTTAATTAAAACACTTTAAGATGACGGAGACAGCAGACAGTGCAAAAATACAGCCCCCCCAACCCCACCCACACACACACACACACACACACTCCATCTCCCCCTGTCTGTCTCTCTCTCTCTCTCTCTCTCTCTCCTCCATGGGGATAACAACGCTCCGGCTTTAGAGTGGAACCTGTGTTTCTGGACCGGCACACAAACATCCATCAGGCCTCAGCAGCCGGCAATTTGTGTGGAATGGAAGAGCCTTGAAGACAAGAACGCCTCGCAGTGCAGCACAGCAAGTCTTTTATTACTCTAATGATAGACAGCGGAGGGCTAGAAAGCAAACACAGGCCCCTGTGTATTCTTTCCTACAGTGCGCACGCACACGCACGGGCCGACCCAGACAGAAGATGACAACCTCTGCTTCCTACGCTGTGCCGCGCTCACACACTCGCCGAGTTCAATCGCAACGAGCGCGGTACTGTTTGCTGACTCTGAAACGCACGGACGACGACGTTACGTGGACTTGTCGTTACTGTGATGGGCCACATCTGTAACTGTGACTTGGAGGTGACTGGAACCACATTCATGGTGGTGCGATATGTGTGTGTTTTGTGTGTGTGACAGAAAGAGAGAGAGAGAGAGGGAGGAAGAAAGTGAGAGAGGGAATCCATATCAAGGTGTCTGGTTGGGAAGACAGGAATAGACAAGCACACAGATGGAGGGGAGAAAGATGACACACACATACATACACACGCACACACACACACACACACACACTGTGTCAATAGGATTCCTATAATAACTGGGAAGAAACACAGATCCCAGAAAAGTCTGTCTTTGACTCTTGCCCGGACTGGGGAAACAGTGTGTTGTTCTTTCTGCCCCTCAGTTGACACACTCCCTATTTTTCTCTGTTTCCCATTATACTCACACACACACACACACACATAGGCATGACTGTAATTTTCTCTGCCCCACAGCCTGTAGCCAGAGTGGAGTCTAAAGCGCCTGTGCTTTATCATTACCTTTACAGAGTTAGTCATTACTGTCCCTAGCAGTGCCCTCTTCATCCCAGCACCGCCGCTCCTAAGACGGCAATGTAGACTCAAGTAAAGGAGAAGGGACACTTTGAAGCAGTCAAAAAGAATGAGAAAAAAAAAAAAAAGGAGGATCAGGAATCTCACCGCTCCCTCTCGGCAAACACCGGCTCCCTCATCTACTCCTAAGCTTCCTGTGAGGACAGCAAAAAAACAAAAACAACAAAACAAAACAACAACACCGCAGCCCTTCCTTCCGCCTGGTTGTCTGGGCCGTCTGACATGAGAGCTTCCTCCTCTTCTCCCCGGCTCGTCCTTCATTCCCACTGTTTGAATTCAAAGCGCTTTGAGCGGCTCCGCTTGACTTGAAAATGACAAAAAACTGCCGCCTTAAAACACAAACAGCGCCTGTAGCCCAAAGCGGCGACAACGGCGACAAAACAAACACCGAGATGGACGGTTGAGCATGAAACGAGGCCGATAAACGCGGTGATGGCCGGCCGTTATCAGACACAGACGCGCCTCCCCATCTACTCTTCCTCATTACAGTTATTCTGTCACAGAGGGCCTGAGGTGTGCACACACGCACGCACACACGCTTGCACGCACACACACACACACACACACACGAGCAGTCACTGGTCGATCAAGATGGAGACGGATGGACAGCGTCAGTCTCTCCTTGCTCCCTTTAAAGGACAATTAAGCTGAGTGACTGAGATTTACAGTGACCTCATTCTCTTCAGCCTGAGAAAACATCATCATCTCCAGAGGATGAAGAGGGGCGTGAGTCAAGACTGAGTTCAAGGCTTTCACGGGAAAACCTTTTAAATGTGTGTGTGGCGTGAGTGCAGGTTAGACTGACATGGCAGCAATTGTCACGTCAACAAAGGTGATGACAATTCATGGAGTCATGTCGTTTTCCCCATTACAGCGCGCAAACGTAGCGTACCGGAGGCTACCTTTTACCGGGAAATATCGTTAATTCACCGGTGACTCTCACACACACAGACGCACACCTCACACGCAGTTATTTTCATTCCACCGTGGATGCTGTGAAGCATTAGGAGGTAGTGTAACACATATTCCAGCTCTGCAAGCGTCCTCATAAAGCCGTCGCCATCGCCGGTGCCTTTAAAGTTCTCCCCCCACCCCGTTCTAATATTTTGATGCTGCCTCTGAGGCGAGCAGCCCGCGGTGGCTCGGCGTGATTCTGCTGCCTCGTCTTCTCCGCTCACCATGGCGTCTCTCTAACTAACGGGCGCGGCTAAGCTCACACGCTTCCTTTCATTTCCCTTCCTGCTTCCTCTCCCTCCACCCGTCGATCTCGCGCCTTTGAAAGTTTCTCCCCTTGAAGGTTCTGCTGCACATCTTCGCCAACAACCTATGAAAAAAGCCTTGCATCCAGGCATGACCCCAGAACGAGTTGGGGTCAGCGTGGCCGCGGTACATCGTCGAAATGTTGGTTGTAGAGAACTTGGTGACACTTACTTGAACACCGGGAACAGTGCTTTAAAAGTACGTTCAACATACAACGATAATCCGACCTTGGCTTTTACAATGTTGGCTCTACTTTTGGTATTTTGGCTGTTACTGAGAAAACGCTGCTGCGGTTCCTCGGTTGAAACGTGTCACGATCGGTGTGGACTCAACAACTCAATGTTGCCAAGGCGGTGGTTGAAGTGAGAGTTTCATGTTTTCAGTTTTACATCTCGCCAGTATCTTGTTAAATGATCACAGAAGGAGATCCAGAGCATGTCAGAGGGAACTGCTGGTGACAGGAGTATTAGTTTTAATTTTTATTATTTCTTGCATTTTTTCCCCCCCTGTGTATTAGTAAAAACATCACTCAGCTTGTGCGGTGTGTTTAACTGCAACTGAATGGACCTCAGAATCACTGGACATTTACAAACCTGCGATTTGTAAATGTCACACTCCTTTTTCCATGTCATTTTCTTTCCTGCGCTTTCACAAAGAAATAACCACTTAGCGTAGCAACTTCTTTAATCAAATCTCACTGCTTGTTAACACTTTCAGTAAGACACACAATCATTACTGTACATTATTCCTCCTTTTATGTCACAAACGTATGCACCCTTCTTCTGTTAATTAGTTTGGAAATTCGATCCGACAGAAACGTCACACCTTTGATTGGTCCCAACATGTTAATGAGGACGCCTGTGGGGAGCTTAATTCTGAGCCGTGTGAAAAGTTGCCGTTTCATCACAAAACCGGACCGACCGTGTTAGATTTGTAATTGATTGAGCCTGCCACATGTTCATGAGAATACGATACAAGCCAGAATAGGAGCAAGACGATATGCTCAAACTCAATGTGTGTGATGGAGGCATGCAGAGACAGAGGCACACTGCTTGTCCATCAACTGAGGGTGACAGGAGGACAGAATGCAAGCCCAGGACAAGAAAGACAATATACCCACACACACAAACACACTAATTACGACACACAGAGAAAAATCTTTTATGTAAAACTGGTGTGATTTCACACTCTGCTCAGTGAGAGGCAACAAACCTCTTGTGACTTGCTGTCCTCAAAATGACTCAACCTCCACCTTTTCTTTTCCCACAAGCCCTTGCTGTTTATAATGACACTTAATCAGCCTTGTAGGAGAGAATATGCTGTGGGCCAAAACACGCGCGCACACGCACGCACGCACGCCACACACACACACACAGACACACCACACACACACACAACTACCTACCTACATTAACCATTGGTTCCAGACGTTGAATAAGGCTGAATGACAGGGTGACAGTCAGTAGTGTTTCTCACTGATAACTGGGTGAACGTTTCAAAATCCTGTCATACACTCCCACACTGCACCCACAGACTGTGCATGTGTGTGCGAGAGAGACTGAGAGGTAGGACGGGCATGTTTTAACAAACTATGGGTTATATTTACCCGGCCTGTATGCAAAAAGCGGCCCCCTCCGACTGAGATTGTGCGGTGTGGGTGAGTGTGACTGAACCAGAGCGGGAGTGTTAAGAAGATTTGCACCTTTGGCGGCACTGCTGCAGCAGAACACACGCACCGTCTATGCCCTGCAACTGAGCGTCCTCTGATGCAGCTAGGGGGCGCCACCACCCGTGGAGCTCATTAATCATAGCCCATCAAAAACGTGGCCCGGTGCACTATGTGTGTGTGAGGCTCCACGACCACCTACCGCATGGGAACGCAGACTTGAACAAGCGCTGTTATCAATCACTATCAGAGAGTGAGGTGTAGGGAGCGTGTGTGAGAGAGTGAGACAGGGACAGGGAGAGAAGGAGAGAGGAAGAGAAGTGAGAGGAAGATGAGGAGACTGGTGTTTTTCTATTAGCCACTCAAAATTACAGACCAATGTCACCACTATTACACAGAAGGTCAGACTCATATGCTAGAGTGTGGCTTTCACCCCGCCTGGGTCTGTGTGTGTGTAGTGTGTGTGCTCAGCATTGGGCGCCAATGCCTGTCTGTCTTTCCACTGTACAGCTGCTCGGTGAGAGTTGTGCAAATCTGCCCAGAGTGGCTGGTTGCCATGGTGGGTATTCACATGGAGCCTGGCTCCTCTAGGGGCCTGCAGTCTACAACAGCCATTAACACACACACACACACACGCACACACACGCACACACGCACGAACTCACTCCTGCTCGCGCGCATTTTTTGTAGTCTCCCTGCGTTGCCATCCCGCTTTTTCCATTTACAGAGTCTGGTGAAAATCTCTGTCACTCTGAGACTCTGTGTCTGTGTGTGTGTGTGTGTGTGTGTGTGTGCATGTTGGTATAGTGACAAGGTGAGCGGTACAGTAGGATGAGTGTTTGGGAGCTGGGGCTGTTTAAATGGCAGTAATTACTCGAGAAGATGAGCTGCATTCCTTCCTGAGGGCAGGCTGATTACAGGCCTCTCGTCTCTGGGCCCCTGTAATTACCCA
>OMPJ01028983.1:0-11103 GCA_900312935.1 Carapus acus
GGAGTCTGTTCCATCACACGGTTGAGCACATTTCACGACCTGACACACTATCTACACAACAACTCACACACAGATACCAACTACACACACTCAGGAGCTTAAGTGTGTGTGTGTGTGTGTGTGTGTGTGTGTGTGTGTGTGTGTGTGTGTGTGTGTGTGTGTGTGTGTGTCTTGTCAGGTCCACCCTATAGATGAAAGACAGCGGAACAAGGGGTCCCCTCCTCCTCTCCTCACCGCAGATCAATAGTAGCCACTCAATTATTAATTAAGGCGCCGTCTCTGGTCCACGCCCCGGGACAGGCAGGCTTCTGTCCACGCTCGCAAAGCCTCGCAGCACGCCGGTAGAAAAGTAATCATTCAGATAACTGACGACGAGGTCCATCGCGAAGAAATTCTGCCAACCACATAGGTCAATAGGCGACCTGCAGGAAATTTTGCCGGGAGCCGTTGCTCTATGTTTGTGTGTGTGTGTGTGTGTGTGTGTGTGTGTGTGTGTGTGTGTGTGTATACACGCAGCCAGTCAATCTGCAGTACGAGTCGATAGAGGAGTGTGGCAGAGCGACAACCACAGATTGTGCCAGCTCAGCAAAGAGCTGCTCCAAGCCATCCCGAGGGGACAGGGGGGGAGGTGGGACATTTTCTCGAACAGGACTCTGGAGCACATAGCGGGTACTTCCTGTGAGTAGTCCTGTGAGTATCCTGCTCTGGGCTTTTCCATTGTGTACAAAATTATTTCAAACACTAAGAAATCCTGGTTCCAATCACAGAAATCATCACTCTGTCAGGTCAGAGATCCCAAAGCTGATACGGTTCCCTCCTTTGACTGAGAAGGTGTAGATCTCTGCTGAGTGACCCACGGTGTGATGCTAGTACACGCAGGCTACATGCTAAGTGGCCCCCTGCTGTGATTACATTCGCTTGTCCCTGGAGATTTCACGCCAATATTTACCTTCAGTGTAACCAGAAGTATTTTCCCCTCTGTCGCTCTGGCCGCTTTTATTGGAAAACCACTTCCAGCTCTGTGACAGGAATAAATGCGAGTAAAAGAGACATTAGACGAGCGGTGGGTGGGGTCATTGATGTAGTGTGTGTGGTAGTAATGGGGTCGTCACCGAAACTGCTGACGCGGCGACAGCGCGTTGCCGCCCACTCACAACGCAGCGAAGACTGTCGACGCTGCCTTTTTTCTGTTGCCTTTCTCACAGCGGGCACGACCACTACAAGTACGTGTGGAGAATACAGCCTAGCCCGTTAGACTTCTCAGCTGAGCGTGTGTGTACGTATGTGTGTGTGTCTGTGTGTATGTGTGCAACTATCTCTGCATCTCATCACGTCAATCACAGCAAACACCCGCTGAGCCTCTGGGAGGGTTTATAGTGGGTAAGAGTGTTTGTGTGTGTGTGTGTATGTGTGTGTGTGTGTGTGTGTGTGTGTGTGAGTGTTGGGGGAGGGATCCCTCCAGGAGCTCTTATAGAAATCAATTAATCACATTAAAGAATTACATTGAGGTTGGCTGAAGATTTTAGCCCCGTCAGTGAAATTTTCGGGTCTTAATTAATCCGTATTGTTTTGAGACGTGTTGCAACTCAGGTCCCACACTTCCCAGAAAAGTCTCGTCCCACCCTGCAGAAATGCTCCACCCAGCCTACCAGCAAACAGAAACCTCCCCAACCCCTCCTCCTCTTCCTCCACCGCCTCTCCTCTGCCTTATCTTACTCCTCTCCCGGAGGATGGAAAATAATCTTTCATGTTGCCGGCGTGCGCCTCATCAGTCAATCGCTGCAAGAGTGGGCCGGGCACAGGACAGAACCGAAGACAGAGGTGTGCTAATGGACGCCCCCGCTGACCCGCGTGTCCCTCCCATCCATTTGAACCTGACGTCAGGGTCTGCTGGTGCCGCTTTGATCAGCCCCGCATCTCCGGGGACATTAAGATGAGGCTGCAAATGGTTTTACGTCACTATATCTCCACCGATTGCAGATGCTTTTCGCCACAGCCTGCCTGACGGTGGCGCTGCGAGAGGCACTTTCAGATGACGCGTTCCGGGAAAGGAGACGGTTTCAAATCTGAGCCAGCACGCAGAGACGGGGATCGATGGAATGGGAGCTGTGCAGGGCGTGATCGTGATCACATGTCGCATCATTCAAGACCTGCACCAAAGATTATTTATTTTGAAAGACCTCAGATCTCTGTAATCAGAGACAGAAAGGTCAACGTGGGATCAAAATCATTGGTCTATTGTCATTTTTTGTTTGTGATATCTAGATTTTTCCCTCCCTGACATGCACAAAACACCAAAACATCTTTCTGCGCTAGCCTCACATTTTTGGCATTCATTCTGTTTTTTCTGTGTTCTTAGGGTTGGTTTTGTGTTTTTCATCTTTACGGGAGCACTGTCCTTTGTCTCCTCGGTGTCTGTGGCTGTCGGCCATGATGACTGCGCACGCTGCCGCCGCTGGCTGGGGATCAGCATTCCAGGCACAGGCACAGAGGAGGGGCGGCGGCCACGGCAGCGGCAGCGGCGGCGTGACAGGAGGGACGAACCTCTGCAGCCGCGGGAGAAAGATTTCTGCGAAAGGCGGGAGTGATCGAACCATCGAGCCTAACTGGGGGGGAAAAGACTCCCGCTCCCTGCTTTTATGGGCTGGTTATGATCACCATCCGTGACCTCCGCGTGCCACCACACGACACACACGCACACACCCGCACGCGACAATTCATCCCACTTCATCCTGCACCTGCTGAGCTGTGAAATAACATGTTTCCTTCAGCTTTGATAGAGTGCCAACCGAGCTCACACACACACACACACACACACACACACACTAAAGAAACCAATATACCATAAAGGAGGCGTGTATTTCCTGGAACAGCAGAGTGAAGTTTTAATAAAGGAGACACGCCTCTTTTTATTGGCTAATCCCACCGTGAGGCCTCTAATGGCGCCTTTACGATGGCACTGACCGAGCAATTACCCTCCCTGACTCCAGCGCTCCTTCACCTCTTCCCCTCTTCACCTCCTCCTCCTCTCCTCCCCAACTCAACTCACAAGGATTTCTGGGATTCATCCACTTGCTCGAAGGCACTTCAACACTTCAGAGTAGCTGTTAGAGGAGCCTCAGGTGGCACCACTGACTCCACCTTTTTGCTCTTAGACTCCTACAAAGTGCTCGAGTATTTGACTTGGTTTCTCAGTTTCATCATGATGCTTTCTTGCTTCGAAATCCTCACGCTTTGTGCCCTCAGTTCACGTACGAGTAGTCGGGAATCATACACCACAAAAATCTGTAAGCCGCCCGCCAGCTGCCGGGGTTTTGAGAGGTTCCAGGTCAGCTTCACATCCTGTATCTCAGGATGACTCCCAGCGGTAATCGTGTTAACTCTCATTTCGATGATATCTGAGGCTCCCCGACTAAAATGCTGCATCCTTGATAAGTCTAGACGCAACCTGCCTGAAATCCGATACCGAGGCGGCCGTGTGCAGACTGCAGCAGTCTGCCCGCCATCCCGAGGGAGACGCTCTGCCTTCGCCTCCGCCTGCAAATGTCTCATCCACGCTGCACCTCCCTCCTGCGTTTTGATGCGTGGATCGAATCACTGGGAGGGTCCAGGTTGCATTTGTAAACCCAGTTTCTGTCCTCCCAAAGAGCTGGAGGACAGGTGGTAAAAGTCACCACAAGGTGGCCTCTGCTAAAAAAGGTTTAGTGACCCAAAAGCTAGAGTTTGATAAAGGGGTGGGGCGTGGCTGCGAGGCAACGCCTCTCTTTGTTACAGATTCCAGATGCAGGATTCAGATCTCGTATGAGGTCTCTCGTCCTATCTCGGCCTCCCGCGAGCAGAGAAAAAACAATCAGCTTAGCAGGCAAAGCTGGAGCGTCGTCTGAAAATCTTTGCTTCCCCGAATCTTGCGGCAGCTCCAATTTACGCACAGCGAGCCTCTTTTGGTGGCGCAGGAAATATCACAGCAGGGGGTGAAACAAATAGGAAAGAGGAGGAGGAGGAGAGAGCGAGAGCGAGAGCAGATAGAGTGTCCAGATTGCAGAGGAATAGAATGAATCCGAGAGGCAGCATGAAAGAAACGCAGCGTTAACTAATGTTTACCAGCTCAGGGTGATTAATGGGGGGGGCGATACATTATTCATGAAGCTGCTTGACTGTGATTACACAGGGAAATATTCCAGGAACAGACCTGCTCGGGTGGTGTGTTGCAGAAACGTGAGAGCTTGAACAAACATGTGCATCTCCACGTGTTGTACTTTAATTTACCATGATTATTTGGCGCATAAAATATTTTTGTACCTCTTGGATGTGATTTCGTTTTAACCCCCAACAGGCTGTGGGGATTTCAGGCAGATTTCGACCACACTGTGTAGATAAGTGAGGATTTATCAAAGATTAAGATATCTCCAAAATGGGATTGTGTGTGTGTGTGGGGACAGAGCAGTGAGGCGAGGCACGACGTGTTAATTAACACCCACCCAGACAAGACCTCACATTTACACAGGCGCCACACCACCACATGTGGCCCCAAGATGATGTTGTAACATTAATAAACAATTAGCGCACATTCATCTGGCACATGGGCGGATCAGAAGAAGAACGCAGGATGTGTGATAAGGCTGCCAGCAGACAGCTGCTGAGGTTTGTAATTTGCTTTTTAGCATCCTGAGCCTATTTGTGGATTTGTGTAGCCGCACCATCAACAAACAGAACTGCTCATTTCTCCATCACAGCCTCTGCGCTGCGTGGGAGCGTTCGAGGCAGAGAACGATCCAAGCACTTGCCTCTTCATCTCCTCTCTCATTTACTCATCCTTGGCCTTTTTTCTTTTTTTCTTTTTTCTTTTTTTTTTTGGTCTCCTGTGCCTGGGCCCGGAGCACAAAGCCAGAGAATTTATCGCGGGAATCGTCGACGCTATGGATGTGCGTGGCACCGAGTGCCGCCTTTGTGTCAGAGCCGGGGAGCAGCGCAGCGCCGGCTCCACGTCCACACTGCCTCCATTCACTGTCTGCAGAGCAGAGCTGCTACTCCCTCAGGTCCCACGCGCAGCCCCGCATTCATGAGCGGATCAATAGAGGCGGCGGCCCGTGCAGAAGGAGGTTTGGAGGGCAAAGACATGCAAAGTGTACTCACATATATGGGATTTGTACTTGACTCGATTGTTTACACTTCAAAAGAAAGCAAGAAATCCTTTTTCACTTTGGCATTTAGCATTTTGCTGTCCCTGAAAATTCCCAAACCAGACTGCCAGTTCAGTCACACACGCTGTGTATATGTCAGTACCGTTGTACTGACATATTTGGCAGTACTGTAATACACCACATAGATATCGCAACAGAGGAATAGGAGTGCATTTACCATGACAGTGAGGTGTCTGTCACAGACTGGCTGCATGAACCCCCATGGGAGGTCCCACAGTGCTCTCAGCCTGCAGGTATCGACAGCCACAGCCACTCAAACAGCTGGTGTGCATATTCAATAAAGCCTGACTGACCTTTGACCTGTGAGGAAAACTGGGCGGTGTGCTTGGTCTCAAACAGCTGCAGCTCTTTGTTCAGGTCGCAGACAGTCAGATCAACGTCCCACGAGCACAAGCCTGTCAATCAAACCACCATCAATGATGCAATCATGATATTTATATATAGCTTTTATCTGGCATTAATATCTGTGTATTTACTATGAAGATGGACGCCAACGAAAATATGAAGAGACCGACTTTTGGCTTCACCTTCGTTTTATGTGCTGCAGCAATGGCCTGCGTAGCGACAGCAGCTTGTTCACATCCAGGAAAAATATCTACACATTTTTTTCCTCACATTTGTTATTACATCACTCCCAAATTCTTGGTAAGTCGCTCAATGTATTAAAGGATCATAAAGACAGAGCCAATCTGTTGCACTCCAGGGCTACATGCAGGAGGCTACATGCATTAAAATATACCACTTAACTTAGCTTCCTCTCAAAATCAAACCCAGGTTCACGTGATACCTGCCAATCACGTTGCTCTCTCAGTGACTATTCTATCGGCAAGAGCGTCAACAGGTGGTAACGGTCAATACACATTTTCCGCTGCATCAACTTCATCTGGGCCAAGAGGTGGACCCCTCCCCGCTCCTCTTACCCTCTGTGATCTGCTTCCTGGCCGAGTCGAGGTGATGGCTGCCGGAGATCTCCCCGATCACAATCAGCATGCGATATTTCCTGTGCTGGAACGTGGACGCGGCTTGGTGCTGTCCAGGGTGCTGAACGGGCTCCAACTCTCGTCTCTCCACCGAGACGGCTGCAGCAGAAGGGATTTCCATGGTAACAGTGCCACAAGTGGACGCCGAGCCCTTTTCCATCTCCATGACAACTGCATCCAGAGCAAGCACCATGACAGTGCAGGATGGGGAGGGAGGGTTGTGGGCGTGGCCGCGTGTGTGCAGACGATCCGATTGGCTGTTGAATAATGTGGCTATTTGATGTCATCGCATCTCATTGGGCAACATCAGACCAAAGACAGGAGAATTTATGTGGATTGTATCTGCCTCATAGAGCTGCTGGAGTTGGAATCCATGCTGATCAACGCAATCAAGCCGATCAGAAAGAAAGGGAGCAAAATCTGTGAAATTTTAATGACATTTTACTAGTGATTGATTAGCAATTATCAAAAACTGAAAGCGCTGTAAAATCACGATAATTTCAAAAATCAGTCCATCACCTCAAATCAGCCATTTTTAAGATTTGTGAACATTGTGAGGTTTCATTTTTGTCTTTGACTAACACCCTGTGTCATTCCCGTATTTGACTACCAGACAGGAACCTCTATTCATATCACTCCAATTGTAGTACCAGGCAATGTGGCTCACCAAACTGCATCTCTTTGTTTCCACCATGAGCTAAACAAGGCTTCATCTGTGCAGTGTGTCAGCCTCACAACAATGGATGACTCTCATGACAGAACATACACAACTTGCAATCTGGGCTGCCTCAAATTTGAGACTTAAACTGAGCAAGTGCAAGTGTTGGAACACCATGAGCCAAACAATGTAGATCTAATTATGATTATACAAAAGGCAGAATGCAAAATTTGTATCACACACGCACAGTGTTGGGGACATATTCTTTACTATAAGTCTTTAGTGAATACCAACAGGAAGCACCATTGAGTTTCAACACGTTTGGCTTGGTTCATTCATGATGGATGACTTAATGAGAAAGATCATTAATTCCCAATTGGGTAAATTGCAATCACCATTCAACACAAAGTACAAACAGCACAAACAATATCCATGAACATGCAAGACCTGCAGCAGGTGAACCGGCTGTGCAGAGAGTAAAATGAGAGTTGACCAGAGCAAGAAATGAGCATCTCTATGATTGATTGGTGGGAATGACTCGTCTCGTTCATTAGGACAGATTTTCTCTCTCAGCCTCCCGCAATGACAAGACCAAATGGAGGATTCAACTCGTGTTTGCCTAGACCTCCCTGTTGTAACCTTCACTATACCCTATGTGCAATTCCTCCAACAACAACAGGGGAAACGTCTGATCACTCTTTTCTCTGGAACTTCCAATTTCAGGGCAAATGTTTGCATAATCGTCCAATCTCATCCTGGATCTGAATGGTGGTGCACTTCAGGAGTCACATGGTGCTGGTGACTGAATGGTGGCTGTGGCCTGTGACACCTCCTGCTGCGTGCTGATGGAGCGTCGTGGGCTTTAATTTGCTCCTTTTACGCCGTCAGTAAATCCCTCTCCTCGGGATGGAGCACGTCGAGAGTGAGTCAGCACTAAAAGGACGAGAGTACCACAGTGACTCTACTGACCTCTGCTGGTGGAGACGCAGCCGCGGAAAATCGATTTCAGGTTCTTCAGCAAAATGATTAAAATCGTCCGAAGCTTGAGGGGTGCAGTACATTTATTTGTTTTGCACTACTTTGCACATGTGTTATGACTGACACAAAGCAAGGGGGTTGATGTGCAAGTGGGCAAAAAACGGAGGGAACCTCGGGAGATATGATGGACAGAGACACAGACCATGTGTCAAAACAATGGGGAGCGTAAGTTCACCAATGAAACTTGAACTGTGAGTTCCACATGATATCAACAGGCAAGTAAGTGAGAAACATTTCACGCCCCGCAAACATGTACCAGTGAAACAAAGGTCAGCAAAGTTACAATCAAACAAGAAGACTTACCGAGTCCCTGTGGGGATGGTGAGGAAGTTCATCGCTGTCCCTGGATGGATTCTGTACTATGTTTTACAACCCTTGGACTACTGGGCATCTGAATTTGTCAAGTTATGAACAAGGACACGCCCTTCATACTTGGAGTAGAGTAAAGACTCATTACTTTGTACGATTCACATCTTTAAGGGTTGTTTCGTTGCAGCTAGTGGGATGAAGTACGTTTTGCCTGAGCGATAATACCACCATGGGTCACGAATTAAAGGTGTTAAACATTTTTTCGTGTGAATATTGGCGCGGAACGCTGGAACCATTTGCTTAAACATACCAATACAAAGGCAAAATCAGCGGACAAGCCTCTAATCATGATGCGCTGATAAAACCTGAACGCACACATTTTACTTTCAAGTTATTTTCTTGGGTGTGTGCTATCATTAGAATTACATTTTCATACGCGATCATCTCCTTTTAATTTTTATTTTTTCAAAGCAGCATACATATAGTATTGCGTTGGTGGTATTGAATGACGAGCAGATGTATCTACATTTTTTTTAAATGCCTTTGCATCTTGACGTGCCGTGCGTGTATTCCACACCCAGACTCTCAGCAAAAACAGAGGCAGGAAGCAGCGAGCGATGCTGGACGCCTGATTACTGCATCCGAGGAGGACGCAGTGGGAAATAAAGGAGAATCCTCGAGGTGATACACTGATTTCAAAGGTAAGCCATCATATTGTTTTTGCGTTGCGGTAATGGGAAATAATAAGGCGGGGAGGGCGGAGTGAGGCGCGGGGTGATGCTTCTGGCTGCTTCCTTGTCTGGCGATGTGTGTTGCGCCGGCAGAGGTGCCTCATTTTTAGACATTTTGGTTTGTGGCTGCGCCACAAATTTCCCAAACGTGCGCGTCAGGCCGGTTCCAGCGGACGCGGCGCGTCGCATGCTGAACTTTGCGGTGGTGCCGGGGCGGCGGAGCCAGCGGGAGGGTGATGCCCGGCAGCGTCCCCCCCGGAGCCGAAGGGTCGCGTCCTCGGAGGTCTGGCGGCGAGGGTGGGGGTGGGGGGAGATGCTCACGATGGGCCGCGATTCAGGGATGAAGGAGCGAGGAGGCGCCCAGCGTTGGTGCGAACCCGGCGTGCATGGCCCCGATGTTGCACCGCGGCTGTGTAGTGTTAACATCAAGGGGCCAGGCCCGTAGTGCTGCTGTGTGTGTATACACACAAGCATGCACACACGTAGGCACACGCATACGTACTCTCACGCACGCACACCCACATGATAATAACAGTAAATATACTCCAGGGACTTGGAATCGACATGCAGGCGGACATCCTGACGTCCAGGTTATGAATGACGCTGATACCATCCATCAGTATATTCACATTTTACAATGTTGCCTGGTTGAGTTCCAGTATGTGGAGGAAGTTGCACTGATCCCACCTAGTGCAGAAAGAATCTATGTGAGAATTTTGGTGTTTGCTTCCTCCACTGTGATGGGCGAATAGCAGAGAACCAAACTTAGACCCGAAGTACTTCTGGTGTTGAAAGGGTGGAGAGGATGGTGACCATTACTCACGTTGACCCCTCGGGGCTGCAATGATGGATGTGTTTTGTGATCAACGTCACCGTTGCTATGTGCTCGTTGATTTGCAGGGTTATTTTGCTGCAGCTCACCCTGATACCAGTATGCAAGAGGGAAAAGACAGGGCGCACACTTCACTCTGTCTTCATTGATCTCCTCTCGCTATTATGCTTTAGAAATTATGGCGTCTCCATGGAAACTGTGGCTGTCAAGCCATTGCAAAGTGAAATTAATATTTGAGACTGTTCCAGTTAATCTCTCAAGCCATGAGGAGAGCACAAGGACCATTGTTGCTGGGGAATTATTCTGTTGTGTTTTATATTTTATCCAATTATCAAGGTGCAACCTCAGATCTAAGTCGATATAAATCCTATTTGGATATTACATTCATTCCAGTAACAATAACAGACAGACAGCACATTCAAATTTTCAAACAATGTCTATTAGTGCGCGGCAGCAATTACAATAATTGCAGAAATTACAGTGTTTTTGGTGTATTTTCAAGGGGTTGTCCTCAGAGTTACTATTAGTTGGATGAAATTACATTTAAAAGCTCAACCTATATTTGCAGAGTCCCTAGGAAGCCATCAAGGACCCATGAAGGTCTGTGATATCCCACTGAGAGACACGCTGGCCTAGATTTGAGTCTATGGAGCAAAAATTCATCAGAAAACACAACATGGTAAACACTGTAACAATATGCAGAGTGTAAACATCAGAAAACAATTGACTTAAATGAAAATAACTCAATAAAAACAACAAAAACTACAAAGAAATGCCACATAGCAGATATGGAGAAGCTAATAAAGAACAACAGGGCATCAACTATTTGTCCAAATATTGAGCCAATATCCTCGGTAAACCAAACACACAATTGAAACTCCAGAAACCGAGGTGAAATTTCAAAAATCATTGCAAAAGCGTACTTAGTTGTTGTATTTGCCAAAGACGAAAGGAACAGATCGATGTAATCAGTGACAGAGCTGCGTAAAGCTCTCTGATAGTGCACCTCACGTCATCATACGTAAAAAAAAAACGCTGTCCTGCAACCATAAAACTAATCGTTGCTATCTGACGTCACCACCAACCTCAACCAATCAAATCGTGTTCCAGCAGTTTTGCCGCGCTTCGCTCAGCGTCTGAAGGGTGCATGTGAGCGTGTGGGGGATAAGGACCAAAAAGTTTTATTAAAGGTATGTGCAGTTGTATTGTAGTTTTGATTAATTCTTAAAAGCGATATCTGCGGCACACATCTATCATTTTCAGACGATGCGAGTGTGTCTGCTTTTTGTAGCCGTTGCAGCAGAAGGAATGTCGGCTCTGGCATGCTCTGAAAAGGGGGGCGGAGCATAGCACT
>OMPJ01028987.1:0-15431 GCA_900312935.1 Carapus acus
TACTGAGGTAGATCCTGGCCTCTATGGCTCTGGTGCTCAGGGCCTGTTCTTGTGCTGCCATATATATATATACAGTCGACCCTCGATTGTGCGGACTTCACATGTCCGGACTTTCAGTTGTCCGGACAACGTCCGCCTTCCGGACTAAATGTCCGCTCCAGCCGCTCCAGCCCGAAGAATGACAACTTTGACCGATAGGTGGCTCTCGCGGCAGCCGACGCCACCAGCGAGGCAGCCACGCTTGCGCGTATAGGCGCAATATAGGCTGTTTACTGTACAGTACTCAATTTTCAATGTCCGGTAGTCAATTTTCAATGTCCGGACTTTTTCATTGTCCGGACTAGGTCCAGTCTGTATTTGTCCAGAGAAACAAGGGTCGACTGTATGTGCGTGTGCCACGCACACACACACATTGGTCAGCAGGGAGCTCTCCTCTGTGCTCTAAGGTTAAAAGGCTATTTCCTTCCTGGTTCTTGCCACACTCCACCCACAACGCTCATGCATGACAACAAGACATTAAATGACATAAATACACCCTCTCCCCAGCCTGCAATGAGTGTTCTCTCGAGGACATTTCATGACCTTCTTCACATCACGCGTGCCAGTCGTCACACATACTTCTGCCTTATAAGTATTAAGCTCAGAGGCGTGTGAGGTTGCAGGGAGCAGATCGCTGTGATTTAATGGGATAGTTACAGTGCGCACTCCGTAAACAGCGCGACTCAAGACAAAAACATGCTGTCATTTACTAGAATTTAGAAATATTTCTGCTGTTTGTATACATGCCTGTTCTCACGTTTGGGTTTTTATTGGATTCTGTTGTGTCTGGATTGCTGTGGTTCTCAAGGAGGCTGGCCTTCTCCCCTGTATGAGTACACTGCATTAGAGTCTTGAAGTTGTGTGAAACTTTAAGAGTCGTTACCAAACGCAATATATTTCAATGACTATTACCAGATGCAGACTGTTATGGTTACGGAAAAATATTTTTACCCCCCACAGCTCACATTGAAAACGTTGCATTGACCCAATGATGAGTGGCAATGGATCGGAGTGATACCCCCGACCTACATCCATATATGGAGATCTTCTAGTAGCAATAGACTCTTTTTCATCTTAATGGGAGAGACATAAATTGTTACGCAGGCCTCTAGGCCGTGTGCCGCAGGTTGTACTCAAGTTATGTGGTTGATTTTCATTATATTTAAAGGTCATAATTCATGTCTCTGTGGTCTGGCTGTGGTGAGTCGTTGAAGCTGAGACAAAGTGCAACCAAGTCTCTATGAGCAAGAAATGACCTCTCCAATGGGAATAGTACGGTTTTACCGCTTCAGTGGGAAATCGAAAAAAGGCTGAGCATTTTCACAGGCACTGGAACTACAACAAAGCCGGTTTCACCCTGAAAGAGCGCCATTGTGTTGTCTGTTCCAGGTCAAGCCATGGCTACTTCCGCAACACCCACCGTCTCCAAACAAGTCACTCCAACCCCATCCACGACTGTAAGTTAAACAAATTGGGATTGGTGTGTTCTGTTGGGGTTCTGTCGAACACAGGAGCTGTGTTGTGTGAAAGTCAGCGCAGCACAGATGTTTCTCTCACCCGTTCACATCTTGCAATGTTGTGAGACTTCCGAAGCAAGATGATTTGCCTCACAATTTCCAAATTGAGCTGTTGCTGGAGGAGAATAATGTTGACAGCACATGGAGACAGATTCATCCAGTTTATTAAAGGCCTTTAGAGGTAGAGAGAGGACAAAGACTTTTGAGAAAGTAGAGACAGCTGCACTACACACACACACTCGCGCACGGACTCGCACACACGCACGCACCACACACACACAAAATGGCTCCGCCGAAGGGCACTCGGCTCAGAGAGAGCAACACTGCGCCTGTGTCTGATTTTATGGGAGGATTCCTTGAAGGACGTGGCCTTTGTGCTCTCTACGTAGGCCACCTCCCACAGAGGGCAGGAGGCTCTGTGGGTTGCTCTTCAAAGACACAACCTACGTCAACCCCTACATGATGGAGGATGCCATTTGATCACAGGGGACGTTTCGTGAGAAATTTGTTTGTTTGCGTCTGTTGGAAAGGACGCTGAAATTCTCACGTACAATGGACAAAGACACTGACGCCTCTTAGTTATTAATTGTCTTTATTGTGTCACTGGCAAAGTAAATGATTGCTCTTGGTGTGTGGGAATGACAATATACTGGCCATGTCCTCTACGGTGTCTACAAAACAGACTGCTTTCCAAGGCCACATTCACAGCATCAGTTGGTCGTTTGCATTCAAACGTCATCTTCAAAGGCTCCATCTCGTGATGAAAAGATGCGGTTTGGATCAGATTTGAGGCTGCAGCAAGTTTCCTTCCCCAACAACAATGGAGCCCCTCCCCTCTGAAAGTACCGCCTGTCAGTAAAATGGATCTGACCCTCACCTTGCTATGTCCCCAGAGTGCCACAGAAGCAAGTCCCCCGGTCATCAGGAGCGACCAGGACGAGCTAGAAACTTCCCAGAATCCTCTGTCCATGCCGGGCTTCCTGGAGGGCCTGCCGCAAAGCCTCCCAAACAGGACCATTCCTCATAACACCGCCAACAACCTCACACAGGTACTGTGGTAGCCCTTTTCCACATACACATGTTATACTTGCAAAACCCGTTCGCACACAGACAGCATGCCCACCCTTACGCGCATGATGCAACACGTTCCATGATGTCCGTTTTCTCCCATCCAGGCTTTTCTCAAAAGTGTGGAAGAAGTGTTGTCCTCTCCAGGGTTGCCAGAGGTAAATGAGTTCACGCTGTTGTTTTGTAATGTTCAAATATGATGTCATGCAACATATGGAATTTGGCGATTGCGCTGGTTCAAGATCCATTAGTTTCGGATTGTATCACCATGGATTTTTGGCACACATTGTGTCAGTGGGAACAGTCATAGCTGGCAGTGTCGTGTTGCCCCGGACCAAAGCAAAGCCTAACGTTAAGCAGCAGCCATGTCATTTTAATGGTACAAATTGTGTGCGACATGAACGATAAGCACAATCTGCTGTTCAACACACTATTTCGGATGTAAATGTCCCATAACGCACCCTGTGCCCACTCTAGCCTGATATGGTCTCCTCTACAAGTAGATCATTGTCTAACAGAAGACGATTGCAGCATATTTGCTGTCACAGCACATTGAGTGCTCAGAGCAAGAAATAAAGTGAAACAGATGTTCACACATGAGGACATAGAGCTTGGACAGTAGATAATGCCCAGAGTCAGAGACACAGCGATGGAGCCAGCGATTATGACAATTTAGTCAAGACGCTGATAGTAAAAATGAAGAAATGAATGTTTTCTTTTAATTTTGTTGCCTTTGAACAGCAGTCTTCCCCCGTGGTCAGTGGGCTAATTGAGACAGTGGACAGAGTTATGGAACACATGGTGACTAACCTGGAGCCCAGCCCGAGCAGTCTGGTGTCTCTGGACGGGACCTCTTTCGTAGCAGGTCGGTTTGATGTCGACGCTGCACAAGTTGACTCACCGGTTGTATTTTGGCGGTGTGAGGAAGTGACGATGTCGAACTGACCTCATGGGCTTCAGATGGTCAGATAAACATGTGTCACACCCCCTCCGCACCCTCCGGTCTGCTTCCCGCTAGTGTGGGCCTTCCATTTTGCGAAATATTCCAACATTTTTGATCCACCCCGAGGACAGGCAAGATTGTGTTGCTTGGTTCCCAGTCACGGGCAAACTAATGGTTTTTCCTTTTCATAACCTTTGACCCCGCAGATTATTCTATGATGAAGTTCCCACAGGACTACAAGCTGCCAAATTACCGCTTCCCCACAGAGGGCAAGAGCTATATCTCCGTGCCAGGGGATGCCTTCACTAAGAAGTGTGAGTGTAAATATTGACTGCATTAAGTGAAATACGCTCTATATTCCTCTGGCCCAATTCAACGCATGAAATGATACAGAAGGTAGCAGTAAGGTCTCTGGCCTGGGTGTGAACACCACACAGGGGACCTTCACTGATCGGGCCAAGCCAAAATTGTCCAGCTGAGAGGTTTTTGTTATTGGCCTGTGATTTATTCTGCGGAGATTTAGGGCTTCTAAGATAGCCCAAAGTGTCGGACAGGAGCACCGTGAGAGCCTTTGTGAGACTTTACGGTGCGTCGTAGAAACCCAGCTATGACTTAAATGCTGGCAGTTATTCTTTTATTAAAACAGAAAGAATGAGGGAGAGTACTTTTTCCTCCACTTACCACTGTCATTAAAAGGATGGACTCTGGCTCACGCCGTGAACTCATTTATTTACTTTTGTCACGGTGGGAGTGAGAGGGAGCACTAATTACAGATGGCATTCAACGTGTTGTTTGACTCCGCATTCAGGTCAGATTCACTCGGCTCCACCTGGCTAATGCTCGCGTGATATTGCCGCACCGGAGCTGGAATCAACTCTTTACATTTAATTCTCTCATCTCTTATACGAAATGGTACATACATTAAGTTACAGCTGACTTTGCTGATCAAAATCAACAGACAGTTAAAAAGCAGACTGACCACCTAAAAATGTCCAGAGGGAGGATTAGTATCCATGTTGAGTACAGTAGAAGAGTGTTTTTTTTCTTGTTTTTTTCTTTTTTTTTTAATTCTCTCCCTCCCTCGGTAGGATTGTACAAGCTCCAGTGGGACCCCACGGGCGGAGCGATGTTGAAATAGAATTTCAAAAGCTGGAACGCTCACAGCATTTACTCGACTCTGCACACTTGTTTGACATTAACCAGTGTTTGTTGTCGCACTCAGTGGGTCTGAGCTGTTCAAAGGAACAACAGCCTCATTACGCATTTCCTCCCTCTTTATTGTTTATCTTGCAGTACTGAGGTGGGACCGCACATATCACGATAAGTTGGATTCTGTCAGATTTGGGAGGGGGGGGGAAGTGGCTCCTCCCACTCCGCTGCTGAAGTCACAATGGTTTCATAAGATTTCCCAGCATCCACGCGTGTGTGGCCTTCTCTCTTTCACCCTTGTGCGAGCATGGAGCACTCATATTAGTCAGTCAGTGCCAGCCTGCGGCAGCAAGGCGGCGTTAATTAACTTCCCTTCTTTGTGAGCATTTTAGCAGCAGCTCCTCACATTCTCAGCCCTCCGCTCATGCCTTTCCGACTCAGCTTTTTAATTCACCTCTCTTCTCACCCCCCAGCACAAACTACCATCGTTGGCCTCTTTTACCACAACATGCACAGCTATTACAAAGAGATCAGCCCCGTCAAGACAAGGTAAGAGAAGTGGGACAAGTCGGAGAACGCAAAGCTCCACCAAGAAAGACTGAACAACTCTGTCTGTGTGACTGAGCTTAATTTCCCAAATCTCCACTACATTTTGCAATCTCAACTTCACGATGGTGGTCATTGCTGGTTCAAGAATTCAGCTATGCCAGAATAAATATAGACTCAGATAATGATGAACCACTGCCAGCTCCTCAGCCCCAGAGCATGTGTTTGGGTTTGAATCATCTCTATTCTGCGACCACCTAGTGGTTAAGTGTCGTTAGCACAGGCTAAGCACTGCCCATGGCCTTACATTTTTACAATCCCATACCTTTAAAAATGTGTAATAGGCTATCCAAGAGATTTAAATCTCCACATCCATTTTACTGTTCAGCATTCAACCACTTCTGCAATTAAACCCTCATACCATCAGAACAAATCTATGTTTGATTCGACAGGAAAAGGAAGTGTCCGGACAAGATCGTCCAGATGATTGAACTGTCAGCTGTCCTGAGAAAAAAAGTTGTCTTTCAGATTTTCTGAAACGTTGTAGCACCAACCCTCCTCTGCGTCTGCCACGGGCCCTTCCTGTGTGCAGGAATCAGGCTCAGTGGCACTAAGGCGCCCCTGCTTCCTGAACCACAGAACAGCTGCTGCCCGGGGACAGCGTCTTATCTGTCTCCCTGCCTATCTTCCATCTCACCACTCAGCTCTCGCTGACTGATACACCCTGCTATTAGCCCTGCAGTTCCATTTACCCCCCTCAGTTATTGTTCCATCGCTGGGTCAACTTGTTCCACTAAAGCTGCAATGTTTATTTTTGCCAAACCGGCGATAACAACGGCTAAGGACCCTGTTTTCCCCTCTTAAACTGGATGTACGTGACGGAGTGTTTAGTCATGTTGTGACTAATTGTCTCTAAGCCTGTTGGTCCGCTGGCCCCATTCCGCAGATAAGAGTGTCCCTTTGTTCCCTGATAGAGAGGTGATGCTTGTATTATCCCACTGTCACATGTCTGATCGGCCTGAAAAACCATTTGATGCAATGCAGCAGGCTGTCAGATGATTTATCATATGGACAGTTGATCAAAGTCCCACTTAAATGCTACTGTTCTAGGCCGGTGTGTAACACCTACTTGACGATATGCTCCACGTTGCGCACGATTTCTCCGAATCGACCTGAACTTTGTTTGTCCTCTTTCAATGACATTTCCTCTCTTATCGTGCCTCACCTCACACTCTTGTCACTCAGGATCAACGAGGCATCTGAATTTAAGGATCACAAAATCCAGGTGGCAAGCTGCTTGATATCTCTGAAGGTGGAGCCCTCGCCGGCTCTGTCCGTCAACCTCTCCGGGGCACCGCTCATCAAGATTGTCCTCACCCATGTCCTGGTAAGAGCCTCTTCACAAAAACAACACAAGATTCTTTCCTTTCATGAATGTCTTTCTTGGTTCAAGAGTCCATTTACTTATGGTGAGTCATACCGAGAAAAGGGACTGCTTAGGATTTCCAGATGGTTCTAGACTGTTGCTGGGCGTGGGACACTCACCTTATCAGTGAGGGGAGGATCACAATTTCACTGTCGCTGCTGCGGTTAGCGGATTCTCCATATGAAATCTGTCAGCTCTGTTTCTGTTGAAAGAGGATGAGTGTCCGTCAATGACGAAAGCTAGTGCAGATGAGCACTCAACAGCACAAAGAACAAAAGTTATTGTGTATGAGCTAGCCTGGACTTTCCATCACTTAGCATGTGGCCTCCAGAAAGTAAACTGATTGTAGACGTTTTAGGGGCCCCTGAAGGGAACGCTAACTTGCCTTTATGAACACCATATTTTTCTCCTTCCTTAGTAGCAGTGACTATGCCAGTTTTTCCACAGGACACAATGTAAAACAGAAATATATATTTTTTTATCTTTAACACACGCATTGTACTAAACAAACATAAAGTGTTGAAATGCTATTTTACACTATGTATAGTCGCCAGTGTTAAATCTCTCTTCATTGTATTCAATGTTCACATTTCCATCTGACATCAGAGGTCACATGATGCTCTGTTATTACTCACCCCCATTGTATGAAGGTAATTGAACAAGCCTAATCTCAGAAATTCTTATCAGAGAAAACAAAGGAGAGAAGTTAAACCTTGAGACGCTCTCTGCATCATTCATCAAGATGAATTAAGAATGTCAATTAAAATTCAGCAGTCGAGTTAAATGAGAAGATTAAATACATCGTGTACGTAATTGTTCGCTTGGCTCAAACATCAAATATTGTCCTCAGTCCTCACAGACTGAATAGCGCTCAAATGATTCAGAAGTATCCAGGCAAATATACTAATGTGAAATAGCTTTGTGTTGTACAGCTATTATGTGTTGTACAGCAGAGTCAGAGACACAATGTATAAAATGATGGAACACGTTACGAGTAGCACAGCAAGTCAGGACTAAACTTGGCAATTTGAGTACACCAAGTCATTAAGACTACCGGAATATAACGAAGATTTATTTGATTTGAGTTCTTGTGGTTCCAGGTCAAGTGCTCATTTTAAGTTGGAGTCAACCCCTCAGTTTTTTGGGGGAGAATTCATCCCTAGCCAAACGTCCTTTTTTTCATTCCCCCCTCTCAAAGGCGCAAATGAAAACCATCTGGCATCTCCAAACCATAGCAATGTCACTTTTCTTTCCCTCCATTTTCCCCCCTGTGAAATAAATGTTTACCCTGCAATTATCTGGCCAGGTTCCCGTAAGTGTGATTACCATGTTTGTTTCTGCGGACACTGTGAGACGGCGCTCAGGATGTCTCTCGACGAACTGGAGAGCTGGAGATGCTCGCTGGCTCTGCTGCGCGTGGAGTCAAGGTGTTTCTATTTTAGTCGGACCTCTCTGACCCCTGATGTAAGGCTAAGTCAGGATTCGTGCATACTTTCCTCACAAACCCATTACAAATACGTACAGACTCTTATGCTTATTACTAACGCATGCTGATCGGAATGTACCTTGCCAGCACTATTCTTTTCAACCACTAAAGTATGCAGCTCAGATGGAGACTTATATTTAGGAGCAGCAATATAATTTGGCACATTAAGGTTTTGGCTGTGATTGTATCCAGAAAGCTGCTTTGCTCTCATGGTTTGTTGCTGACTTGTAGATGCTTTGGTCAAAAAGTGACTATTTTCGGAATTTTACTGCCCTTGGCAGCTAGCGGACACTCAGAGCTGTAGGCAGGGAAAGTTGCTCGCCCAGTATGTGGCAGACCTTTCTCGTCATTGTTCATGTCGCTCTTTACTGTCTGCACAAGTCGAAACTCAGAAATGGGCCATCATGGCGCTCGTTCAGCGGCCGGAGACGACTGATTTGCGACCGACTTCTTTGTTTATCTGCGCAGAGCAGACCAGCACTTGGTGACTTCATTAAAACTCTGCGGGAAGCCAGAAATCTATCACCTTTCCCATTTGTCGCGGTTCCTTTCATGTTGTCATGGATACAACAGGTCCTGCGTACCATCTGAGTTGTGGTGCACAATGCCCCACTGTCGTAGCTGTGAGGCAAACAATCGATGCCTTTTGCCATCACTTTCCTTTATCAGACACCTGCTATGATAAAGCCTTGTGGCATGAGTGATGCGGCCACCGACCTGTGCAAGCCTCACATCGTGGCAGGTAGCGGCCGTTCAGTAAAGGTCAAAGCCATGCGGTTGATGTCAGCCTGACCTTGCCGCGTTGATTGATGACCTTTGAGCTCACCACGACAGCAGGGTGAAGTCATGCCATTCCCAGCTGCCCCGTCAGAGCAGCGCTGCCGCCGCCGCCGCCGTCGGTTGTGTGGCATGGAACGGCTCCGATACTCAGACAAGGTGTTATCAGGACTGCTGGAGGCCCGCTAGCTTTCTCACGCCATTCAGCTGGAGTGCTGATTGGACCCTGGCTCCAACGGTGATTTATTACCGCCGCCTGACCATGGTTAAGCGTGAGAGGAGAGAGGCAAACCGGGTGGGTGGGTGTACGTTGGGGAAAGATAGGGGTGTGTTAGGGTGTGCAACCTAAACATAAATACAGACATACATTTTAAGAAAAGACCAACACCTCATCATTCCCAACTGCCTTCACCTCCCTGCCCTCCTCTTCCTCACAGCGTCGCACTAACGGCAGGGAAGGAGGGAGAGAGATTGCAAAGTGATTTAAGAGGTTGAAAGTGAAGAGATGAAGAATAACTTTGTCAAAGAGCATCTGACTTGACAGACATGCAAAACAGTGTGTTAATTTGGTTGCCCCGTGAGAGGATTTGAGCAGAAAGGTCAAAAAGGGCCTGAGGATACACATCATCGTCATCCGATTATGTATATATGTTGCAGGGTGAATCTACAAATCACTATCGTGGGTCATATCTTCATTTGTGTGGACCGAGCAAATATTTTTCTAGTGTTTTTGGCAGACCACTTATTTTGATTTAACCAAGCACACTCCCTAGATTTGTCAAATTGACTCAGTGTGTCCGCCCCCGAGAGCGTGCACGCTCGGCTCAAATATTCATCATGCGATTCAAAAATAAACTCTATGCATCGCATGCCATCCCCTCCATTCTATAAATTAAAGATTCATGAAAGAGCAGGGGATCGGGATCGGGTGGGAACGGGAGGAAGGAGGTCAAGGGAAGAGAGGGAAACGCTGTGCCTTGCGATTACAAAGGCGACCAGACTTGTTTGGCGGATTTCACACGAGCGCGAAAGGGTTAGTCTGGAAGGTTTCCGTCATATTAATCATTTCATTGTGTAAACCGATGCTAGTATCAATGCTCCGTGCCACAATAATAACCACTCTTTATTGGCAAACTTTTTATAACCCGCAGCACACGCCCAGCTCAAGCCCTGCAGCCAAGTATTCCCTCTCTCTCCCTCTATACATGCACACATTCACGTACACATGCACATGAACACACTAGCACTCTCTCTCCCTTTCTCTCTCTCTCTCTATCCCTCTATCCCAACCATCCACACCCACTCAAACACCAACACAGATACACACACAGGCTGTGCAGTGTGAGCCAACGCGCTGATCAATCACAGATGTAGGCCTGGCTATTGCTATCCCCCTCTCGCCAGAGCGCGGTGGATGTAGAGGCTCCATTTACCGCTCCTCCCATTTACCACCCCTCCGCCCCAACCCACCGGCCATCACCACCACCCCATTCCCGGGACCACCAACACCAACACCAGCACCGCCACCTCTAGCCGCGTTTGAAGCAAAGCAGAGCTCCACTCGCAAATCTCAGGATAGCAGAAACGGGCCTGGTGCTGATTTAATCGATGTCACTGCTTGACTTTACCCTCCTGAGTAGAAGCCGAGCAGGCCTTCGCGTAGGAATACCGACACGGTCCCACAGGCTAGAAAGCTGAGAAAATCTAACACGGTTTCGCACCAGCAACTGGGGAATACAACCAGAAAAAGAGTTTGTACACCAACTTGCTCCAACTGTCAAGTGGTTTTAGGTCTAAACGTAAAGAGGAGCCTTTCAGACAACATCTGCAAAGACCAAACCAAGCTCCGGAGTCGTCTAATCGTATCCAGTCGTCCTCATGCCTATCAAAATGTCCAGTTGTTCTGTGTGTCTACCCCCCGACACTGAGCTGGGACCACAGCTGCACGTCTTATTACATTTCCCCTGACGGGATGATCTCACCCAAGGCCAGTTGTGTTGAGCGGCGTGGCTTCGGATTGCTGCTCCACATGTTGTGCGTTGATCTGAGCAGAGCTGAGATCCAGGCCTGGTGTTGTGCTATTTGGTTCGTACTAATTGAACTGCTTTTCATGACAACTCGGAGGTTCTCGTCAATCTTGTGGAAATAAGCGAGTGTTGCCACGAGTGCTGACTCCGACCTGTAATCAAGTCGGCGCTCTCAGTGTAAACACACTTATAACACCTGCCGAGTTAATTAGATACATTTGTGATGAAAGTCCATTTCACATTACCCCCAAATTAACCATCAGGCATTTTTTGAGGGGAGATTCAGACTCTTTGTCTTACTGGCCTGTTTCCTGAAGAGCCAGGAGTCTTTCACTGATTTCACTGTTGACAAAATTCGCCATATTGATCGTCATTCACTCAGAGGGACTGACATCATTCAAATAAATAAGATTACCGTAAAATGCGAATTGAGTTTGCGTATCCTGTTCTTTTCTTTTTTAAATCCAAGTCTAGGAACATAATCTGAACTTTACTCTCTTCCAATGTTATTGTGTATATGTGCCTTGAATCTAGTTTAACCTGGTAAATGGCAGAATCTGTATCTGTTTTCACATCTGGCTTCAGTTTCTGAGGCGAATGTGATGCTGGGGGATTAGCGATCCGAGACACGGCAAAAGTCTCTGCAGCTTATTAAGACATTTTTGTCTTTTCGTGACTCCTAAAAAAGTTATTTCCTTCACACGAGGGAAATCCGGAGCGGCCCAGCCAGCACAGTCACATTATTTCAACCTGTTTCCAATACAAATCAGAAATTTTCCAGGGGTGATTATCAGTAATGTGAAACCAGGCAGAGTAAATCACATTGCCAGAGCGAAAGTAAGAAAATCACACGTTTGGTTCATTCTTACGTAACATTCACTCAAAACAAGCAAAGGCCGCTTGTATCCTGTCATGTGAGAGAGCTTATGTAATTTAATTTTATTTGACTCATAAAGCACAGGTTTCATGAAAAAATGCCTTTCGATTCTCAAATGTTATGGAGGTCAATTGTTGAAATCACAGTGTGTTACCCTCTGCCCCGCTCAGTGATTTTATACGTTTATGTAACCTTGGTTGAGCAACAGGCAGCCTGAACGTCGGTCTAAGATGCCCAGGTTCACTTCTGTGGTACGTTTGGTCCTGGAGACTTTGCTGGACGGGGCATCGTCTCCCGTCCCTCTGTGTCCTTTTCCCAGACATTCTGCAATAAGCAGTTTCCTCTCCTTTCTAAATTTAACAAGGGACCGTCTTGCTTTTGGGGCGTGCACGTATGACCTCCCTCCGCAGTGTTACTCAGAACAATTCAACCCATGTCAAGATGTCTTCAGAATATCTGAGAGTTCACACACTCAAACACTCGCTGTTGCTGAGAGGAGGAGATGACTACAGCTTTTAATAACATTTTGTGTGAAGTTGAGTGTGGCTGATGACTTTCAGTGCCGTTTTGGGCACGTCTGGCAGCTGCTGCCTGAGGAAATAGTATCTATACCAAAGGCAGCTCAGTCCAAATTACACACTGGCGCTCTGCGCTCCAAATATTTGCGGTGAAAGACAAGGATCGACTGACTAACACACACTCACAGTGTTGTGTACATTTTTGATGGATTTTAATTTTAGCTCACCCGCAGACTTTATTTAGTCTTCTTTTCTCTTGAAATATGCTCTTAAAGCTATGTGTCACTGTGCCAGTCCAGAGTGGAATGAACGGTTTTGCGTAGGTTGAGACTTTTTTTTATCCACCTCTGCTTCCATATTGTTTTTGGGACTGTCTTACAGAGAGTCTTCTCCTATTCAAGCATATTAAGATGTCTTTTGATTGGTTCATTGTCAGTCGGCATCTCTGACACGATTTGATAATTTGTCCATTTGTGCCTGTCGAGCTAGTTCATAGTACTCAAATGGGAAGGTGAATTGTAGCAACTGGACTTGATCGGTTCCTCAATATGTGTTTGCTTCTTCAGCTTTAATCAATTGTCAAGGAATCTTGAATCCTCCCAGTAAACCTCAGGGAATCATCACCAGGAATTCTGCGCCATTACCTCGGAAACGTTGAACCTTCTTGAATGACAAAGAAAATGTCTTCGAGACCTCAACCGTATTCAGTTGCCGAGATTTGATTCCCAACTTAGGTATTTTGATTTGGATGACTGAAAACCTCTGCAGACATTCCAGAGGTTTCGAGTCAATACAGGAATTGCCTTTTGTAGCAGTGAGGGCAAGAGCAAAACTTATGTCACCAGATTCGCACAAAACGTCGGAATGTGATCTTGATTGATGCCTGGCATCATTGCAGAGGCACAGGTGAGAGGGAGATGCTGTGCTCATACACTTACACGCTGGCTGCAGACCTGGCTGATGCGCAGTGAGACAGTGTGTCTCTTAGAGGGTGTGTCGATCTGAAATCGAAGCTGAAGGACCCATACTTTTGTCTGGCTACATACATTTCTGCACTCATCAACCTCCATGTTTTATTGTTTTGATAATGTTCAGCCCTCTTGCCCATACGGCGCCATAACAACAAGAGAAAATAACAAACAACAACAGTCCAGCAATGTGCTCATATTCTTAGAAAGAACACTAGCTCTTATAAACGTTGCCAGTATTTTTTTGGAAAAAGCAAAATTACCCTTCAAAGGCTGGAAATAACGCTGCAGGTTTTCTATGAGTGTATGCGTGTGTGTGTGCGCGCGCGTGTGTGTGTGTGTGTGTTTCGGCTGTCTCCTACCACCGGTTTGTGTTTCTAACATCACCACCCTGCCTGTCATGGGTTCAAGCGAATTGAAACGGATGACGGATGCTGGTTTGCGTGGCTCTCAGGCCCGTCTGCGTTTGCGCCCTTTCTGAGAGCGAGCTGTCAAACTCTAAGCCTTAAATTGGCCTGGAGATGGCTGATGTCTCGGGATCTGGAGATCTCTGCTGGGTGAAACGCATTCAACCACAGCCACGGTTTGGCTTCCAGCTCTGCCAGTCACGGGAGACCAGGAATAGTAGAGTTCACGCAAATTGCCGGGTTTGGAGTATCATGAAGACGTCTACCCAGATGCGATGCGCCAGCGTGTTTATTTTCATCTGTCATCGTTTTGCCCAAACAGGATCTGCGGGGTCATTAAGCGCCGTCTCGCTTTGGGTTATCGGGGCCGAGAAGAAGCTTTAGATGACGGACAGCGCGTTTAGAGCCGGCCAGAGGCAGAGGGCTGTTGATTCGCCATGGCAACTGAATAATTTAGCGGTAGGGAACATAAGTGGGGGTGTCCCACTGGATTTTACTGACATTGTGACAGATTTTTCTACAAACCGATCACAGAAAACACATTTTTTATGCAGGTCAGATGTTTCAAAGTCCAGTAGCTCTGGAAAAAGCGCCAGAATAAAAGCTGCAGTTCATCAGCCCGTCTTCCTCCTTCATCAGTCCATCACTGAGCACCTCTTTCCTCACCATAATTTTTTCCTTTCGCCCTCTCTTAATCTCTGACCGCTCTTCTTTAGAGGCTCAAACGGGATTTCCACAGAGGTGCTGGTTAGCCTTCTGTTGCTAATAAAGACTTGGAGGGCCCAGCTGCAGCGTTGGCTGGCAGACGCGGAGGCCTCGGGGAACAACGGCGTGCGCTCAGAGATTGGCCAGGACACTCGGGGAGCATTTTAACACTCAGGAGCGACTCTCGGGTTGCCGCACCTCACTTGAAATATCGGCTCAAAAACAAACCCTGGCTGCACCACAAAACACTGAGTTGCTAGAGGGGAAAAGCAGCCAAAGACCCCTCCTCACATGTGTGTCTCTTACCTTGTGTCTGGTACATATCAGGGGTTTGATAATGATGGATTGTTTCCTGAACAGAGCGGTAATTAGTCTTACTTCATTACGCCGCACCATCAAAGGTTTGGCGGTTATGCTGAGCCAATCGGATGCTGTGAAGCAATGGTAACCGTGAGACCGCTCATGTCAGAGCAGATGCCAGTTACAGTTTGTCTTCCCTCCATCTGCTCCCATTTACACTCAGCAAAGCAATGATTTTTTTTTTTTTTTTTTTTTTTTTTTGAAAACGCACGGGAGAAGCTTAAAAGTCGCCCACCGGGTCGCCGGCTGCACGCGTGGCCGGCTGATTCAGCTCCCGGGGCGTGACAGCAGGACACCTTTATGAACCCCCTCGCGGTTCTGTCCTGAGCGCCCATTCTGCATTAATGCATTATCGCCCAGGTCCACAATACGTGGTGATTAAAGAGCTAGATGTGCAAAGCAGACAGAATGGGAGCAAGCATGCGGTTCCTCGATGAAGTCAACGTATTGTGCCGGGCTTTGTAATCCGAATCCCCGAGCTTATGGAGCCAGGAAACAGACAGGCGGGCTGACCGTCAGCCTCTCCCGCACCTCACTTTTTCCAGAAGGAAACGGTGCAGACGCGGACCATCTAAACATATACTTATTCAGTCTAAGAGTCGCGGCTCGGAGAGCGAG
>OMPJ01028987.1:25196-48722 GCA_900312935.1 Carapus acus
TTGACGGGGGTTGGGTTTGACGGGGGTTGGGTTTGCGGGTGCAGGGTCGGTGTGAGGTTGAGTGTTGCGTTAATTTACATGATGTCAGCAGCGCAGTCATACTACCTGTTACTGTATTCCGGCGTGAAGAAGTGTGAGAGGGAGAGGTCGCTGGATGTCACGCCGACACTGGAGGTGTCAGAAATAAGAGAGAAAACAAGTGGCGGCTTGTCCCCAGTTCCTAATTTTGCCTTTTGTGATGCCTGTGAACAGACTCGTGGTTCTTAGAAGCCGTTTACCTCACTTCACCCTGTGTCACTCCAGATCGCCTCCCCCCTTTGTCACTGTTTGGAATGGAGATGAGCCAGCTGGGAGTCCTCCCAGTGTGCGAAATTTGCCGCCGTTTACAGGGCCTGAGGCTTTATTCGATTGTTTTCATGTGTCTTCAAGAAGCAGTTGTGTTCATTACCACTCAGAGAATGCGATCAGGTTTTTGCTGAAGAGTGTGAGAAATGGCATTTCTTTGAATCAGCACTTAACACGCATTATGTGTTTTTTAAACAACAGGAGATTGGCGGGTGTGTGTACCTCGTCATGGAGGTAAGATGTGGGGAGGATTGTACATTATCAACACTTGTGTTACATTTAATAAACTGAACATTATTTAACTAGATAACAACAGTAAATAAGATATGGTAGACAATATTATCATCATTATTATACTATTTACCATGTATTAAACTTGATGACTGACTTGTTGATTTGAGTTTGACCAGCTGCCTCGATGCAGTTGTGCTAAATTTAGCAGCTATTTGCAAAACCCAGTATTGGTCAAAATCAGTTTGGCACGTTTAGCAAATATCGTCACCCTGTTGCTAAAGCTTTTGTATTTTTCCATCCTCTCAGTACTGCAACGGCGGTGACCTGGCTGAGTATCTCCAATGTGAGTATGCGGTATCACGCAAGCCTTAATATAACCCAGGTCTCACCTCTGTCAGGTTTTCCACTCCACCTATGTCCAAAACGTAAAGAAAGACATTCACACGTTGACACTGACATGTGCAGGCTCAGGCTTGGCTGTAAACACAGTGTTTAGACTGCAGGAGAGCAGCTCTCGACAAACTGTTAGTGGATTTGGAGGTGAGCGAAAAGCCCAATTGTGGTGGTCAGGTCAAAAGTTCTCAAAAACTGGCAAGTAAACCAAAACAGAGCGGTGGAGCGCACAGCAAATTACACACCCGTGGCTGCAATGTGACGAACAGCCAATTGCGTCACTTTGGCTGAAAATAGCTGCCAGCGCTAGATTGGTGCGTTTATGCCCTCTAATGTGAGTCACTCTTGCCACATTTTAGTTCTCAGAAAGATTAAAACCAAACAACAATTCTCGCTAGACTGTCACACCGGAGCCTCCCGCCTCCACTCACAGAACCTGATCCAAAATATGACAGCCTAGCCCAGGGCACCGAATTGATTTCTCACAGGCTAAATTAGACTCTTTGGTGTTGATGTGCCTATTTAAACACTGACGCAGAGCTCCGCTCTCATTCCGCTGCCGTGCCAGAGTCTCTTATTCTCTCGCCCGGCCCGGGTTTGTGTCCTCGCCAGGAGGCACATCCAGCTATTTGGAGAGCAGAACCCAGTCACATTTGAGTTCACCGAGCGCGAACATGACCTCACCCACCTGACACTCACTTATCTCCTGTCCTGTGCGGGGAAAAACACCAACGCTAGAAACGCTAGCCGGGCTGAGCCTTAGTGGCGACGGCTGGCACGTCGTGAGACGTTAATCTCCAGATGAAGCTCGGTGGTAAACAATATTCTCCTCCACAAATATATGACACCAGTGACATTGCCGATGTGATTAAACATGTGTGTCATTCGTGTATGACCTCCTTCTGGTCCATGTTGCGTGTAGACAGTGCTTGAGTGTTGATAGTGGAATTAAAACTCTGGAACGTATTCTCCAAAAACACAAGTGATGATATTTGCTGCCAGACTGTTGTCTCCTGTGGGCCGGATCTCAACCCCTCACCCACATCTTTTCACTCCCTCTGACCCTCAGCCAAGGGCACGCTCAGCGAGGACACCATCCGCGCGTTCCTGCAGCAGATCGCCCAGGCCATGAGGAGCCTGCAGAGCAAAGGCATCCTCCACAGAGACCTCAAACCGCAGAACATCCTGCTCAGCCACGCAGACGGACGCAGGTCCAGTCCCGTTAACATCTGCATCAAAATAGGTGCGTGCGTGCCTGCCTGCCGTCAGTGTGTCGCTCAGGTGCGATTCACTGGATGTCAACCCTCACACACACCCTTTCTGTCCCTCTTTGTCTCTCTCTGGACCCTCAGCTGATTTCGGGTTCGCCCGTCACCTGCAGACAAACACAATGGCAGCCACGCTGTGCGGCTCTCCCATGTACATGGTGAGTCGGAGACCCTGATCTTCTTGCGCCGACGCAGCTCAGCACCCGCTCCAGTACTCTGATACTTGTGTGGTCCGTTCACAGGCTCCAGAAGTCATCATGTCCCACAGCTATGATGCCAAGGCAGATCTGTGGAGCATCGGGACCATTGTGTACCAGTGCCTCACTGGGAAGGCCCCGTTTCACGTGAGTCACAGGGGCACACTTTTAGACAAGTCTCAACTGAATTTATCAGACTGTGTGCACTAGTGCGTCACAGGGAAGACCCTGTTTCTTGTGGGTGGCAGTGGCCAGTTAGCTCAGTTGGTGAGAGAGTTTTGCTCGAAATGCCAAGGTTTCGGGCTCAATCCCGGTACAGGCCAAGGTCCCGGGTTCGATCCCCGTACGGGCCATTGGTTTTCTCTGTCCTCCATTGATAGATGTTCTTTTTGTGACTATTTTGTACCCATGCCTGCCGCGAAACGCCCTGTTCCATTGTAGCGACAGTGGCCGGTTAGCTCAGTTGGTTAGAGCGTGGTGCTAATAACGCCAAGGTCTCGGGTTCGATCCCCGTACGGGCCATTGGTTTTCTCTGTCCTCCATTGATAGATGTTCTTTTTGTGACTATTTTGTACCCGTGCCTCGCCCGGAAGGCCGTATTCCTTGGAGGTGACCGTGGCCGGTTAGCTCAGTTGGTTAGAGCGTGGTGCTAATAACGCCAAGGTCTCGGGTTCGATCCCCGTACGGGCCATTGGTTTTCTCTGTCGTCCATTTGATAGATGTTCTTTTTGTGACTATTTTGTACCCGTGCCTGCCCCGAAACGCCCTGTTCCATTGTAGCAACGATGGCCGGTTAGCTCAGTTGGTTAGAGCGTGGTGCTAATAACGCTAAGGTCTCGGGTTCGATCCCCGTACGGGCCATTGGTTTTCTCTGTCGTCCATTGATAGATGTTCTTTTTGTGACTATTTTGTACCCGTGCCTCGCCCGAAAGGCCCTACTCCTTGGAGGTGACCATGGCCGGTTAGCTCAGTTGGTTAGAGCGTGGTGCTAATAACGCCAAGGTCTCGGGTTCGATCCCCGTACGGGCCATTGGTTTTCTCTGTCGTCCATTGATCGATGTTGTTTTTGTGACTATTTTGTACCCGTGCCTCGCCCGAAAGGCCCTGTTCCATTGTAGAGACAGTGGCCGGTTAGCTCAGATGGTTAGAGCGTGGTGCTAATAAAGCCAAGGTCTTGGGTTCGATCCCCGTACGGGCCATTGGTTTTCTCTGTCGTCCATTGATAGATGTTCTTTTTGTGACTATTTTGTAGCCGTGCCTCCCGCGAAACGCCCTGTTTCATTGTAGTGACAGTGGCCGGTTAGCTCAGTTGGTTAGAGCGTGGTGCTAATAACGCCAAGGTCGCGGGTTCGATCCCCGTACGGGCCAATAATTTTCCCTCTTCTCAAGTGGCACACGTGCCTCCTCTCAACGTGTGCGACAGAGAATTTCAGTTCATGTAACACATGCTGGATATTTGATGTCTCTCATTCCAGCGATGTTGAAATGTATCTTATCAGTTACATATATACATCTGCATAAGCTTAGCAGCTTTTTTTAGATGTGTTTTTTTTTCCCTGACATCAAATCTGGCGGGGAAACTCGAGACACGGCACCACCAATAAAATCCTCCTGCCTGTCCGTCCTCACCCAGGTCCCCTATCATTCCGCTCAGTTGTTATTTGGAACCGCCAGCGCGCGAGATAGTGTGCAACCAGCCTTGTTTACAGGTGGAGGGGCGGCTGTGGAAAGCGTTTCACAACTGGGGCTATTACTTACTGCCCCTCATGTGGCCTCGTGTTCTGCCGTTACGTTTGCACATTAAGCCTGGTTTACATTGAACCATGTGAGGCCAGCGTCACTCCATTTACCCTTGACTTCCTGTTTCCCGCTGTTTACGCCGCTTATGGCAGAATGCTGTGATTTCCTAGCATTACAAAGAATTTACAAAGCGTCTCTAGCTGGTTCCTTAGTGGAATTGTGAAGTCACATTATCTCATGAAGTCTTCTAGGTTTTCCTTCCACTCTTGGAATATATGTATATTTCAGGTTTGTCATTGGTTGTGTAACTGATGGTGTGTGTGTGTGTGTGTGTGTGTGTGTGTGTGTGTGTGTGTGTGTGTGTGTGTGTGTGCGCGTGTGTTTAGGCCAGCACACCACAGGAACTCCGTCTCTTCTACGAAAGCAACAGGATTCTGTTACCAAGGTTTGTGTCTGTCCCCTTCCACGCAAACACATCTCCGTCACACACACACTCACCCACCCACCCACACACACACACACACACACACACTCACACACACACACACACACACGCTGGCATGCGCACAGCCCACCGGCAGCTGGACTTGCCCCCCGTGCCCTCAGCCTTCAGACGTTGCCCCATCCCACTCGGCTGTGCACCTGTCAGTCAGACATGTTTGTCCCCTGGATCCAATCCCTAGAACTTTCTCCCAACAGTTGCCAAAGAATCCCGCTGTCCACCCCTGCCGCAAATATCAGCCCCTGTCACAATCCTGGGAAAGGTCGGCGTCTGCGTTACCTTCTGTGCGTGCCAGTTTATTTCCATACGATATCAAAGTAGCTGCAATCATCTGAAAAACCATTTGAAGTTGATTGTGCGTTCTGCCACTGTTATGCTTGGAGCTCGCCTTTGGAAGCGGCGCGGGGGAATGATGGATGCCTGATTGCTGTTTTTACGGCACGCGCTGTTGGCCTGCTCGCGGTTCATAGCCGTGCTTATCTTTCCCGGGCGATAAAGCCCGAGATAAGCGCAGTCGCGGTTTGTTGTTTTCTTGTCGTTCTATATATAACCGCTGCGAGCTGCCAGCAAGTCATTTTCCACGTGACCCACATAGCTCGGCATGCAAACACACACACACATGCAGACATACATACTCTGTACACTCTGTGCGCACACCATGGTGCAATGAGGGTTTGTGCTGACACCATTAATAATTACATGTACACACATTTCACAGATCGGTCTGAGCTCCCAAGGAGTGAGTGATAGAAATGTAATTTCTTATGCCAGAACATCCCACATGAATCTGAAAAAGCAAACTGGAGATGATGTGTCGCACATAATAATGAGATTCTGTTAACCCAGATTTTGTGTGTGTATTAATGAATGCCTTGCCCCTCCTCAGCATTCCCAGGGAGACGTCCAGACACTTGAGACATCTGCTCTTGGGTCTGCTGCAGAGAAATCACAAGGAGCGCATCAGCTTTGGTACAAACCAGCTCCACAGAATCACCACTCACTCCCAGGAAGAAAATCTGTTGTAATTTTGTCTCAACTTTTTCTCTTTCCAGATGATTTCTTCCACCATCCTTTCTTGGAGTCAAGCTCAGCAGTGAAGAAATGTATGTCCCTCTACAAAGAACAACTCAGGTGTCTCATGCAGCTGAGATCCTGACCGCAGTGTGTTTGTGTGTGTGTGTGTGTCTCAGGTTCTCCTGCTCCCTCGGTGGCATATCCCAGCTCGGGCTCGGGCAGCTCCAGCAGTGGCTCCTCCACCTCCCACCTCGCCTCCCCACAGGTCGGTAGCACCACAGGGAGCCACTGAGAGAGGCGTCAGTTGATTGCTCTGAATGATTGTCCTCCCGGTTTGATGGTCCCCAGCTGTCCGAGGGGAGGGCCTTGCGTCACCTGCGGCCTAAAAGGCGAGACTCGCCAACGCAGGACTTTCCCGGCATCCTGCAGAAAGAAGCGGCCAAGGGGGACAGCAAGAGCTCGTCCTCCACCGACGATTATGTCATGGTGCCAGCCCAGTTTCCCAGTAAGCCACGCTGACCTCGCTCCCGCCTTATCAATACAGTCACCGTGCACTGTAATCAACAGCACGTGGATATTTTGGAAGGTTTATTGATTGAACCCTCTGCTGATTTGCAGCCGAGTACCCGTGCGAGGTGGGTGCAGGGTCACCCTGCGACAACATCATGATACACAGCGGGTGAGTCCAACAGAACTGCAGAAACTGGACTTTGTGACTGAGCTGTGTTGTTTAGTTTCACATTCGCAACAACAACGCCCGATGCTCTCCAATAATCCAAAGCCCTACTTTGATAGCAGAGGTTTATCACTCTCAGCTCACAGATCCACACCCACGAGGCATAAACAACACGCCGTTGTGATGAAAACACTGCAGCCTCGAGGACTGACTCTCACGCTTATGAACTTTTTATTTTCCAAACGACCTTCCCAGGAGCTCGGTTCTGGCAGAGGAAGGCCTGAGAGCCGCCGATAGGAGCCCCACCCCAACACCCCACTGCTGTGCCGCCAAGCCTGCCGGGTGAGATGCGTGAGCCTTAGATTTGGATGACAAAGGAATGCTCCCTGCTTGTTCCTCCAGGTCTGACCCAACCTCTGCTTCCCTCCCCCTTCTGCAGTAAACACGCCGAGTTCACCACCTACGAAAGGAGACGCTCCACTCCGGTTCCCGTTCCAACTCAAATCCACAACTACCAGCGAATCGAGCAGAATTTGCAGCCTGCCAGTTCCCCCAGGTATGTGCAGCAGATCTCTGCAGGATCTTACCGTCATGCATTTCCTCAAATTCTGTCTGACTGTACGTGCGTGTGATTCAGAGTCACCTTCTGCATCGGAGGCTCGCCAGACAGCGCAGGGCGCGGATCTCCAGATTCAAACCGCAGCTCCCCAAGGCCAAACAGTGGAGGAGCCCAGCAGCCACAGTCCTCACCACCAGGTCAGCATCTGCACTGACCTCTCATTCACCTGTGATCTTCCTGAAAATGATCTCAAACACGACCAAACCAGTAGAAGCGCGCGTGAATGTCTGGAAACGCATTTAGCACGGCAATATTGTTACAAGCAGCACAGTGTTCTGCTCGCTCCAAAACAAGCCTACTCACTGTCCTCGCTGACGTGCGTGTAATCCTCTGCTCTCCTCAGCTGGAACCACACCAAAGGCCTCGGAGCCGACGCTCCCCCTCGGCACGAGGACGGGACTGCTCGCCGGCTCTCCCGACTCGGAGCCCGCCTCCAAAGGCAGACGCAAGAGCCAGACACAGAGCCGCGAACCGCACGGTTCCAAGGTCAGCGTCTGAAATGTGCACCTTCCACATCAAAGAACAACAAATCAGGCGTGCAGAGGGAATGACGTGTGCCTTCATCAGACACGGTAGCAATAATCACATCCCAGCTTTTCAGAACGATCCGTTTCGTTTCCACAGCGGGCCCAGCCAGCTGCATCCAAGGGGATGAAGAGGGTGTCGAGCATGCAGTGTGTCGATCCTGCTTCAAACACCAACTTCAGCAGGAAAATAGCCAGCAAAAATGGCATTCACAAAAGGTCAGACATCTTTGGCTCTCACATTGTTGTGGATAGATGTGTCTTTTGTGCCGCTGATAAAACATTTTGTCTAAGAGGATGATGTTGATGTTTGTGCTGGATGTCCAGGTCACTGAGCACGGGCCGGCTGTCTGATATGCTGCTCAAAGCTGCCTTTGGAACTCATCTCCTGCAGGATGAACCCAACACAAAGCTCATCGGTGAGAAGGGCAATGAAATTGGCCAGAAATCAAGCACTTTGGATGTACTCTCATACTCAAATATTTTCTATTTTATTCCTGCAGCTCCCTCTAGTGGTTCAGAAGCAGGCAGCCCACCCACAGCGGTTTTCGCCCTCTGTCCTCAATCCAGAAGGAACACGGCGCCTGCTCCTTTATCACTGATATATGCTGGTAGGTGTGCCCGATGGAGATGATTATTTTGACTGAATCGGTCAACATCTGGCACGGCTGATGTACAGCAGGTGTTACTGCTTTGTTGGGAGAGGAGAAACACAAGCTGCCAGTGTTGTTCATTCATTTTTGTGAAAATATGGGTATTCATCCCTTGTGAGCACTATGTGTGCTGTTATCGCTGTCACCTGTGCTTCTCAAACCTTAATGATGACAGATATGTTTGTCTTTGCGTTTCCTTCAGCCTCCCCCGACTACATCACCTCCCCCTGGCTGCTCAGCAGTCGTCTGTTCAACAACAGAGGCCGCAGAGCAAGCGAGAGCAACACTTACCAAACAGCGCCGTACAGCAGTCCGATCTTTCTGCCTCCAGTACTCCCCGAAGATACGCTGATGGAGGTACAAACAAAAGATGTGATGACACACAGATGATGAACAGGATGCAAGTATGGAGGCTGCAGCAGTCTGCAGAGATGTTCACAGTGTTACTTGTATTTGATTTTCACAGCAGCCCCATACGGATGCTCTGAGCGACCTCCACTTCACCTTGGCATTCGTCCACTGTGTCATGGAAGTGGCATCGTCGAAAGGCACGGGGCTGGATGTGAGCTGCAGCCCCGACGTGTCCTTTTTGGAGCAGAGTATGGTGACAGACCAGATCAGCCTCCTCAGCAGAGAGTGGAGGTGAGACACCTGGAGCGGTTTTACACCCTGGCACGAGTCTCGTCCGTCCCCCGAGAGTCTCACAGAAGAACTTTTTTCCTTTTCCCAGCTACGCAGAGCAGTTAGTACTGTACATGAAGGCTGAGGAGTTCCTGTCCTCCACATTATACACGGCCAAAGAGAACATCAAACAGGGCAACCTCCTCCCTTCCTCCACTGTGAAGCAAGGTTAGTGGTAGTGGATTAAGCGAAATAACTGCGTTTGCGGATGGCTGCGACCAAACACACAAAATGTTCCCGTGTACAGCGATAAAGAAGCTGAACGAGCTGTACAAGACCTGCGTGACGTACTGCCGGTGCCTCAGCGGCCGACTGCAGAACTTCCTGCAGGACAAACAGAGGCTGATGGACCGTTTCAGCGCCCTCTCCGCCGAGAAGCTCATCTACAGTCATGCAGTGCACATGGTGAGCTTCGTACGGTGGCATTGGCTCCCACCTTTCTTTCCTGCTTTCATGCTTACATTAATCAAAACATTTGTGCCAATGCAGGTACAGTCTGCGGCTTTGGATGAGATGTTCAGCAACAGCAAAACATCCGTCACCTGCTACACCAAAGCCCTCCTGCTGATGGAGGGTCTGTCCCGCGTCATCACGGTGCAGAGCGACATCGACAGCATAGAAAAATGTATGTGGCACACACATTTGATTTTATAAGACGTGGGGGATCGGTCTTCATTCCAAGCAATGACTGATGTATGTTCTTATTTGTCTTTGTTTTCCGCAGGTAAACAGTGTATCGAGCGACGTCTCTCAGCTTTAGAGTGCTAGCGCCATTCATCAGTGCACGCCCGCATCGACGATGGACTGTCTTTCACTCATCTGATATCGCTCATACACAGCGTGCACTTTGATTTGAGGAAACGACCACTAGAGCACCTGCTCCTATCCCACACTCAGTCTGTCACTTTTACACAGATAAACAATCAAGGCCGGAAGTCCTGTTTTTGATGTGTACTTGAATGCAGATTGTGTTGTGGTTAAATGCCTCTGAAATTTATTCTCAGGATTGATTTTGTTTTGTATCTTTTAAGCAGTTTGAATGCATATTAGTGAATAGAGTGAATAGCCTTAAGTTACGTTTTGTTGAAGTGATCTACTTGAAGTAAAGATATTGTGAGGAACCTTTAATATGCTATATGTATATTAAAGTCATTTTCTTGAATGGATAAAAGACCAAATGTTGCCAAGATAAAGCAAAGTCTGTTCAACTTTGCTTGCTTTATTTCTCTGTTTCTTTGTTGCTGTGTTTGTGTACCTGTTGGTATATTTATTGTTTATAATTTGAATTGTGTTCAATTGTTCGCCTTTTTCTGAAACAATAAAATGAAGGAAGCATTTTAATTGGTTTATTTTGTAATTGTCTCTCCAACAATAATGTGCGGTATCATAAAGTTCTGTCAGTATTACCCCAGCAGAGGAAACGGCGCCATGATCACAGGGGTTTGAAAAGACGCTCAAACTTACTCTTTCATACCTCTAAACATACGGTAATATTTTAAAAATCAACCCGACTAAAATTTACGATTACGGTTCATATCATGGACACCTTTTGTTTTGTTGTAAGATCGACCGCTACTAATAATTCCGACTTTCCATCCATGACATCACCTGTGTTGGCTAATACGTACTTCCTGTTAACGGATCAGCATCCGGGTCGCACCGAAGGTTGCCTCGGCGGCCATGTTGCTGAATGAAATTAGCCCCAAAACATTGATTAGCAGCTAGCAATATCGAAATATATTTTTCTCGTGCAGTATCATTTGTAACCGCTTACGCCTATTTGTAAATATGACTTATGGTTTATGCAACTCTTAATTACCCGCCATTCCCTGTAAGTATAATCTATGAGCTCAAAAATAATATTTATTCTCTCGAAACTGGCCTGCCTCGGCGCGCCAGCTAACATTGTTAGCCGTGGCTAGCACGCGTTACCTCGAAACGACGTTAACGGAGTCATTTCACTTTTGAGGATTTAACGTGTGTATAACTACCCGGGTGCCCTCTACTAAAGAATGACTGTGCTTCACGATTTATGGTGATATTTGGCTGCGTGTGTATGTCTGTGTGCTTAGTGGTGCTGGCTGCGTTTGTTGTTTCTGACGTTACGCCCCGTACTGCTCGTTCCGCCTTCAGAAACAATGGCTGTAAATGAAGGGTCCAGACAATATCTGAAGTATTAAAATTTGTTTGTAACGCTAAACAGGCCGAACTGCACCACAGTAAGTGTGTTATAGTGTTGTGTTTTTAATCGATTGCTATGGTACAACCGTATTTGCAGTATCTGTCAGTGTTGACACTGTAATTACGTCTAACGGCATTGTTATTATGATTATTTGGCATCACAGCCGTACTCCTAAATGCCACATATACAGTCTCTAAGCATGCAATTCACTTGATTTAAGCCCAGGCACCTGTCGTCAGTAATTGGTCATAATTAAGTCAACACTGTGTCTTATTAGTTCTGATTAAAAATAATGATAAGGGGGAAATTTCTAAACAAAGCCCTTCTCACATTCAAAATATGATGGGTCTACCACGCTGAGCTTGTGTTGTTTTGTCTTGCACTTTGTTGTACTCTTATTTTTGATGTAATTTCCTGTCTTAGCCATGCCTGTGTTTATGTTTGTTGTGCACTTGCATTTTTCACAGATTATCGTGAGAAGGCATAACATCAACATCACGCAATGCACCATGGAAGTGGATCACAGAATGTCCAAAGACAGCTCCAGAGATCCAAGTCTGCCACTGGATCTGATGCAGAGGAGCAGCAGCAGCAGCAACAACAGCAACAGCAACAACAACAACAGCAGCAGCAGCAACAACAACAACAACAACAGCAGCAGCCTCCGCCACCGCAGCCACCACCATCACAGCCCTCTGCCATGGCTGTTACCCAACAACAGCCCACAGTTAATCAGTCTCAATCGCCTGTGACCACATTCACTTCTGCAGCCAGCCCCTCCGCCCCTCAGTCCCCAAATTACCAGATTATTATGAGTCGTAGCCCAGTGACTGGTCAAAACATGAACATCACCTTACAAAATGTGGGGCAGATGGTAACTGGCAACCAGCAGATCACTTTAACACCTCTCCCTATCCAGAATCCAGCTTCTCCTGGCTTCCAGCATACCACCTCACAGTGGAGATTTGAACATGCACCCTCCTCTTACATTCAGGTCACTTCCCCGGTACCCCAACCCATGCAGCCCCAGAGTCCCACCCAACACAGCCCAGTCCCTATCCAAGGAGTGACGAGGCCAGGGGCTCCTGGAACGGCCTTGGGTGTGTGCGGACAAAGTCCGACACGATTTGTCGAAGCTGGAATGTTGGTTCGACAAATCAGTCTCGGCAGCCCATCAGGAACTGGTCACTTTGTTTATCAGGATGGAACAGGACTGGCCCAGCTTGCCCCAGCTGCCCCTGGGCAAGTTCAGTTGGCCTCCTCAGGGGCACCGGGCTCTGTTAGAGAACGGCGTCTCTCACAGCCGCACTCACAGACAGGAGGCACCATCCACCACCTTGGACCTCAAAGTCCTGTGACCACGTGCACCGCATTGCCGACCCTCGGCAGCCCCGGTCACATCACCACTTCCAACCTACCTCCACAGATCAGCAGTATCATACAAGGACAGTTAGCACGCCCCATGATCTTCGAGAAGACACAGCAGGGGGTGGTTGCCGGAGTCGGAACAGCCACCACAGCATCTTTCAGTATATCCTCCAGCATTCCCCCCTCCAGTCCTTCCCTCACCAACCCTCCCCAAGCAATCTCCAGCAACCCCCTCGCACCCACCAGCATGACAGTCGGCACCATGAAGAAACAGATTCCCAAGAAGTTGGAGGAAATTGCGCCTTCCACCCCTGAAATTGCCCAGCTGAGAAAACAGTGCTTGGAGCATCACACCAAGAAGATGGAGAACCTAAAGGATGTCTTCAAGGAATACCTAATTGAACTTTTCTTCCTCCAGCACCTTCAGGGCAATATGATGGACTATATTGCTTTTAAAAAGAAACCCTGTGTCCCACTGTATACCTACCTGAGGCAGAATGACTTGGACCTTGAGGAGGAGGAGGAAGAGGAAGAACAGTCTGAGGTCATTAATGATGAGGTATAGATTTGCATGCCTTTTGATAAGTCGCACTGAAGCCAAGCTTTTAAATTAGACAAGTACTTCAAAATGAGGACGCTCTTATTTCACCTCACTAGGTAAAGGTGGTCACTGGAAAGGATGGCCAAGCAGTCACACCAGTTGCCATAGCAACACAGCTTCCACCCAATGTTTCGGCAGCTTTTTCCTCCCAGCAACAGTTTCAGGTGATATTTTCAACAGACGGTCGTCATCCACCATTGGTATCAGTGGTTCATTTGGTAGATGATTCGGCACTTTGTAGTCATCCTCAAATTCAAAGTCTTGTTTGCAGGGTCACCAAGGGGCAGCTCCTGGTACCATCACCAACCCTGGAGACATGGATGCCTTTAAGAGGCAACAGGCTATGGTGCAATCAGGTAGGGCAAGGCGTCTAGACTTCCCGTGTCTCTTCTGTCGCTTTTTTTTCCTCTCGTTTGCTTTGTTTTCTGTTTCTTTTTCTTTTCTCCCTCTAATTGCTTCTGCTTTTAGATATTTGGCATCTACTAGCGCTCTGTCTAGAGGTCTTAACCCGAGGAAGGAGAGGTGGCCTGGAAGGTCTTTGGACGGTCACTGCTCTGTGAAGAGTGCTTTTTTTGCGTTATGAGGGTATTGTGTGTTTTGAATCCCAGATCAGGCTAAGAGGTCCCGGATTGACGTTGGTCGCCACGGGCTGATTTTCCAGCATCCTGGTGTAGGTCCTTTAGGATCTCCCGGCGTTCCGCTCCAGCAGCTTATGCCAACTGCGCAAGGTAGGAGTGCCACTACCAGGGTGCCCTGTGTTCTGCTCGATGCTGCTGGAGGTCTCCTTTTCCTCACACGAAGGAGGTTTAAAACAATGAGTCGCAACATTCATCTCCGACAAACAAACTCCAAGCAGCATCAACAAACTGGTCTTCATCCATCTGCTGGATTTCTCAGCAGTCCACCAGAAGTTCAGGCTTAGCACTACCAGCACCATCTGTCAGGATAAAAGGGGAAGAAGACAATCCAAGTCTGACGAAGAGTAGCCACTCAATGGGAAGATGCCATGTCTGATCATGTTCCTTTCTTTTTGTCATTGGTCGTGCATCTTTATCCATCTCTTCTTTTACCAAGTTTGTTCCTGTTTGTCCTCTTTGTTTGGACAGACTTTCCCATGCTGATGGATTTCAGCCGTTTTCAAGGTACATCACCGAAAGTGGGAAGCCTCCGAATGAACTCCCTTGTTGGTGCTTTTTTGCGTTGATCATCCATTCCTGTCAGTCCACTTCTCACGAATCACTTTGGTTTCCCATCGTCATTGTGTCTCACCTCTTCCACTCTCAAAGCATCTTGCTTTTGTATTATCAACACGGATTCAGCATCATCAGTCACGAGTCATGACCCATCTTCAGGAGTCCCCCTTTATTCCATGCTCACATTGTGTTGAAGTCTCTCATGCTACTTCATGGCATTTTGTTCTGATTTGGCTTCTTTCCCTCAGTCTAAGTAGGAGGGGAGTCATGTGGAGGAGTTGCTTTCGCGGCACAGGTTTTTGCGAGTGGTGGTGTGGGTGTGTCAGGGCCGAGTGTTGGTGGCGTCTAGGCAAGGTGGTGTGACGGGCAGGGAGGTGAGGTAAGGCAAGGCAGGCGCTGCTTTAGTGTGCACAGCTCCGCTCAGGCCCGCTGTCTGCAAGAGCCCATGTGTGTCGTTCTGCTCACCTGTGTGCTTTGTCGCTATATGAGGCATTTGACGCTTTAGTTACCGCTAGAATGACATCGCTTCATGCATGATCAAACATGATGTTTTCGTGACTGTTTGCCGCTATTCTTTTTTCTCCCTGTTGTCTATCCTCTTTTTGTCGTTAATCTCCTTTCCCCTATGAAACATTTCTACTTTCCCTTTTTAAGTCTTTTTTTGCATGTGTACCTCTTTGATGTTATAACCACATTCTCTTAGCATTTGAAATGTAATATTTTGATTTTGCATTAATCAGAATGATTTGTTTGAGAGACATGTAGATGGTCACTTTAATTTCTTCTGTAATCATTTTGCCCTTTAATTTTCATTAGTTTCCACTCTGATCAGCAGGATGAATAGTAAACTACTTTTGGTTCACACAGTACATCTAATTCATAAAGGCAAGGTTCTGAGGAGCTGTAACAGATTAATTAAAAACAACTTAAAAAAATAAGGAGCTACGTTATTGACTCAATTGCCTCAATTATGCAAGCTTTTTAAGGTCCCATCACAAATATTTTCATACACTGAATGTGTTTTAAGGCCAAGCGCAATGATATTTGTTTTGTTTTTGTACCACCTGAAAAAGGTTTCACTCTGTATTTCAATGTTAACGATCTCATTTTTACGTCTTGTCTCTGTCTCGCTCTCTACACCACCCTTTTGTTTGTCCTATAATTTGGTCACTGTGCCCCAGGCGGAATGCCGCCTACCCCCCAGGCGGTGCAGATTGCAGGACAGAAGCAAAACCAGCAACAGTATGACCCATCCAAAGGGCCTCCAGTACAAAATGCAGCCAGCCTGCACACTCCCCCGCCCCAGCTCCCCAGCCGGCTAAACCAGGGTGCCCTCCCCATGGCAGGCCTGCCCATGGCGCTCTCTCAGCAGGCTCAGTTGGTAGAAGGTACAGCCCAAGCCAGCGCTCAACTTCAGGCGCAGGTGAAAGTGCAAGCAGCGGGACCTGTCCTGGCTCCGGTGAACCCGCACACGCAGCTCCAGGCTCAGCTCCAGCAGCAGATGCAGCCAGGACTTCACCTACAGTTGCAGTCCCAGCAGCAACAGGCCCAGGCTATCCTGCCATCAGGACAAGCGGTCAGTCAACAAATGTCATAGGGATACGTTTGTCTCCCTGTGGTAGTGCTTGAAGTGTTTAGGCCTGTGCTATTTGGTCAAGAAAAATTCTGTTCTCTCTCACAGACCGTGGCCCTCGCTCGTCCAGGCACTGAATCAGCCCAGCCTGCCCAGAGAGTTTTGACCAATTCTCTGACCATGCCATCCGTGTCCCCTGCCTCTCTCCCTACACCCAACTCTGTCCCCCAGCCACAATCTACAAATCCTCTCCGCCCAGTTGGTTCAAATGCTAACCCGAGCACCCACTCCAAACTGGCAGGAACCAACGGCATACCTGCAGTTAAAGTTGGTGGCTTTGGTCAGAGTGTTAACATTCAGACCTCTCAGGAGGGTTCTCAGGATAAGCAAGTGGAGCAAGCCAAACTGGTGAGTTTGTGGTTCTTTTAAGTCGAGCCAATTTTCTATGTGAATAAACTTGCTACACTTCGCATCTATGGTCAAATACATTTAACAGTCTACCGGCGGATATTCCATTTTGTTTTTGGACATGAATACTAAGGCCAGTAATGACCAACACTTCCAATCTGAACATATGTGTCACCTGCTATGCCCAGGAAACTCAAGTGCATCAACGAGTCTCCGAACTGAGGAAGGAGGGCCAGTGGTCAGCCAGCAGGCTTCCAAAACTTGTGGAAGCTTCACGTCCAAAGTCCCACTGGGACTACCTGCTGGAGGAAATGCAGTGGATGGCTGCAGATTTTGCCCAGGAGAGGAGATGGAAACAGGCTGTTGCAAAAAAGGTTACAATTTCTTAGATTCAATGTGCTTATTGAAGGAAATTCCAAAGATAGCATTCACAAAGAGATTATGGTTTGTTACCATTTGTGCTAGTTGGTTTCACTAAATCGGCTAATCAAAATATTGTCATATTTGATGTGTCATTTGATCAATGCAGGAGATGTGATTCATTCATCTCTTTTGTCTTTCTGGAATACCTCCACTGCAGCTTGTTCGCACTTGTGCCCGGTACCACCAAGAGCAGAAGAATAATGAAGAGAGGTCTAAGAAGGAAAGGGAAATCCATCTCCGGCACATCGCCAGCACCATCGCCAGAGAGGTGGAGTTCTTCTGGTCCAACATTGAGCAGGTACAGTTTCTTAAAATATTTCCTTTGTCATAATATATGTTTGTACCAAAGGGAAGTACCCAGTACGACTCATCTGCAATTTCTGCCTTACAGGTCGTGGAAATAAAACTCCAGTTTGAAATTTATGAGAAGAGGCTCAAAGTACTGAGCCTACAAAAAGCTTCAGCAAGTGGTGTGTGCAAGAAAATCAATATAGCAATAAAGAGATGAACAGAAACATAAAAATAAATTTTTAACTTGGCAAATGCAGATCATAGAGTTGTCTGAATTGTGCATTTTCTGTTTTTTGTTGCAGGGGGTAATCAGTCACAAACAGAGACAACAGACAAAGAAGTATGTGCAACGTCGACATGTTAATTGTAACAATGCAAGATTACAGAGCGTCTTTTACTAATTATCATGTTTTCATAGGAACCAGCATCTTCAACGAGGAAGAGAAAACTAAGTTCATCATTCCTTGATGAAGAAGGTATGTGTTGAAGTGCGTGTTGTACAAACTATGAGACTAGCGAACCAAAGGGTCTTTTTGATTTGCACCAATAACACTGACTCGCCCAGCACTGGCTTGAGAAGAGATTGAATATGAGGATCATATGATAACTGTGACGATAAGAAGTATGTTGAGGGGTAAGATTGATTTTGTAGTTCCAGATGAAGAGAGCACAATAGAGGAACAGGAAACCAAGGAAAGAGAGGTTGATCACAAAGCCGAGTTGATGGATCTTGCCAAAGATGGTATGTACTGTTTCTCCTGTGTATTGTAACTTCAATGAATGGAAATAAACATCTTAAGTGAGCCTTGAGCATTAGTTAGAAGATGTACCTCAGTGCTACAGTGACCAGTGACTCATGTGATGTGGCATGGGGTTCTGCTGTTTGTTTTTTGGTGTCTAGCCGAAATGCCTCTGGATGCCTTGAAGAAACAGTATGCCGGAGCTTACAGTGATGGCTTTGAGTGGCCTCAGCCAAGTCCTCACAATGATGAGGAAAACATGGAAGAGTCTGAAGGTACCTCTTTTAACTCTAACTTAATCATTCCTCAGATGGTCCCTCATGAATTTGTGTAAACGTGTGCATTTCTTGTACTTTTCCAGAAGCGGCAGGTCCTCAGGGCAGTCCTCCTGAAGCAGTACTCATTGACTCTTTGCTCAGTGTGGATCAGTACCGTGGAGCTGACAAGGCCATCTCCACCGACAATGATGGAAGGCCTGCCAGGGACATAGCTGAGGTGGCTGCCGCCACAGAGCTCATCCTGCCCAAGGGCAGTGCCAGGACCACCTCCTCTGTAGGTTTTTTCTCTGGCACATCCTCGTAGACACGCATGCAGTCAAAGGTGTAGATGTTCAGCTCAGAATCTGCAGGTGTAAACATTGATTTTGTTTTTTTTAATTAGATTCCCAGCCCTGCTCCTTTTCTGCTGCACGGTCTCCTGCGAGAATATCAGCAGATTGGTGTGGATTGGTTGGCAAATCTTTACAAGAAACACCTCAACGGCATCTTGGCTGATGAGACAGGGCTCGGCAAGACGGTGCAGACTGTGGCTTACATGGCTCACCTAGCTGGTCAAGAAGGTATATTTCAAATTGATTGTGGCAACTAAAACAGCTTTTACTATGAAAAATCTTTAATCATCCTAGCATAACTGAGACAATGGCTGTTGTTCTTTTCAAACCACAGGTGTCTGGGGACCCCACCTCATTGTTGTCAGAACGTGCAAATTGTTAAATTGGGAGGTGGAGTTCAAACGCTGGTGTCCTGGCCTCAAGATCCTCCTATACTTGGGCAGCAAACCTGAGAGAAGATCTAAGAGAATGGTATTTGATACTTCTATAACCCTCGTCCTATATCTCCAAGATATAGTTATTGTCAGCATTGTCTCAAATTTGCTATACATTTCATGGCTGATTGTCTCAATAGTTTATTCTGGTTTATTCTGGTTGTTGATCCACAGTGGTGGGGGGAAGCAAACAGCTTCCATGTATGTATAACATCGTATAAGCTGCTGATGAAAGACCACGCACATTTTCTAAGGAGAAGATGGAAACACCTTGTATTGGATGAGGTGCCACTCCTCAAAAACATGACAGAAAAACACTGGGAAACTATATTTACCCTCAAAAGGTGAGATGGAACTTCACAGTGCAGAAGCGTGTAAATGAAATTGTTCAAATTGTAGCACACATAACAATTATTTCAATTGTTGCAACTGTTTGTTGTGGCAGGCGCTCCTGAAGGAGTGGTTGTTGGCGTGTTCATGTCTGCCAAGCGATCTTAGTAACATTTGTTTTTGACTGGGTGGTTTCTGTTTGTCTTCCAGTGAACAGAGGATTCTCCTCATCAACACACCTTTGCAGAATACTCTGAAGGAACTATGGACGATGATCCACTTCCTTTTGCCAGGAATTACCAGGCCATTCTCCGACTTTCCTGTGAAGGCAGGCACAGACCAGAACCAGGACTATTGCCACAAGCTAGTCATCCGCTTACACAGGGTCGGTATAACTCGAGCCCATTGCTCCACACCTTTGATAGTGTTACATTCATCATCAGCAGATTTACTTGGATTGGCTAGCAAAAAAAGTGTTTTTTTCCCTTTTGAATTTCCTTCAGATGATTCAGCCTTTCATCCTGAGGCGATCAAAAAGGGACGTGGAGAAACAGTTGCCCAAGAAGTATGAGCACATTCTTAAATGCCGCCTGTCCAGTCGACAGAAAACACTTTACGAGGATATCCTCACTCAACCAGGGTAAGATGGAACTTTTGTTGAAATCGATTTATTGATTGTTTGAGCGTCTCTCATGAAGTATGATGGCCTGTCATGGTGATGTATTCTCTCTGGATGATTCACAGGGCTCAAGAGGCACTGAAGACGGGTCACTTCGTCAGTGTTCTTGAGGTTTTGATGCAATTACAGCGAGTATGTAACCACCCTGAACTGGTGGCACCCAGGGAGACCAGCAACTCCTACTTTGCAACTCCTTTGCAATACAATGTTCCATCACTCATTCTGCAAGCTGCTCGGAACAATCTTCCAGAGGTATGAAGCAAAACTCTTCACTGTTGAGCACCCATTGCATTGTTTCTTAAATCAAGTCGTATCAAACATATTTGGTTGATATTTTTGAAACGTTATGGCTGTCGCTTAAGAACTCAGGGAAATTTTCATTATTCAGGTCTTGCTCTCATGCCATGACTGACCTTTGCTGTCTAATCTCGTTCTAGGTGGTAAACCTATCTGTGTTTGACTTGGTGAATGGCGAGAACACACTCACTCGGTATGAGACTGAGGATGCTGTTCCCAAACTCAAAGTGACACAGCAACTCATAGAGGAGATCTACAATGCTCCAGATCCAGCTCCACGGCCCAAACTGTGCCCGATAAAACCCATGAGGTCAGATCATAAACTACCACAGTTTGTGTTCAGTTTAGTAATTACTATATTCATTGCTTAGCAACTGCTAACATCTGCTTCTCGGTGGGATTGGTTGAATACTCAAAGTGTTGATAAAAGATACAAGTTACAAATCAACTGATTTAACTTTATTTTGCCCTGCAATAGGTTGTTCCAGCCAGTCCAATACGGAACTAAACCCGAGGGTCGTCTGGCCACTATCACTAGTGTAGCAGGCCAGCGCCCTGCAACCACCACCCCTACCAGCACCACATCTGCACCAGTCACCACTCAGACAGCCCAGCCCAGGGGCAAGTCCCCCGTCACCACAACCACAACCACAGCAACGTGTCAAGGTAAGATCATGGAGAGCCCTGGAGACCTGACACAGCATCTCAGCTAATGGAATCATATATTCCTCCCTCAGGTTTGATATTTCCCTTGAAATAAAACTGGTGGACACAAACATCGGACACATATTTTACACTTTTACATTGCATGGTACTGATGGAATACTACTGAGCAGGCTTAACTTGAAACTTTGACTCTGTGACGGAGTATTGGTTATGACAAGGTCACCAATCAAATTTCTGCAAACAATAATGGTCACATTTGAGCAATTTCAGATGTAATGGTTGGTAATTCCATATGACTTAAATCTGTATAGCACTAAATAAACTTGGATTCGCTTCATGATGGCTCACTTAAGACTTAATGTATTTCCCCCTGTTGGATTATCTCACCCCCACATCATGACAGTGACCACTAACTGTAAAATGTAAGGGAAAAATCTTGAATTATCTGAACTGCAAGGATTTTTTGACATTATATAATGTTTGGCCTGCTTACTGGCCTTTGCGCAGTTGATACATAGGATTTCCCTATACTACTAATGCGCGAAATTCAGTCCTGCACCAAAGAGCAAAATGTTGCGATATACACTGATTACAGACATATGATCCCTACATTAAGGCCGTTGTTTGTAGACCCCCTTCATGATGGAATATTTAGTCAACGCCCAAGGAATACATTACTCACTACTTAGAAGAAGCACACTTCTTCGAAACATAAATATGTCTATGTTTGCTAATGGTACATTTTTTTCTTTCCTCCTAAGTGGCATCCTGTTAACTTTGTTTGACTCAACCCTGAAAAACGAATAACCAGTCCTGATAATTTGACTTATCATTGAATGGCCCCCCTAACACTCAGTCCCATGCCCAATTGCCTTGTGCTTCACAGTCGTCGGAACAGCTACTCAGAGAATCCAGACTACCTCCTCTCTCAGCAACAACAACAGCAACTCTGTAGGCTCCTCTGGGACAAGTGGCCATGGGCAGCATGTATTGGGGGCCTCTCCTGTGGCGCTGGGCCAGGCCTTGGCCGGCACAGTTGTGGGCGCTATCGCTCCCATCGGCCAGCCTGGCATAACACAGGTTCCGAGGCCGACTCTAACCCCCAGCCATGCCGTCCAGCCCGGCCTACTGTCCCAGAGGCTGGTTCTTACATCCCAGGCCCAGGCACGCTTGCCTAGTAAGTGGCCTTCCCCAATCCCTCCTCTCCACCCCCCCGATCCCTCCCCCCTCCTTTCGGCGTTTTCCCTTCACTTCTGGCACAACAGCACAGGCTGCTCTAAAAACGAGGCCTTCTCTCGGAGCACTGCTGATGTGTGTCGAGTTTCGACTCCACCAGAGAAATGGCTCTGCAAACGCACACTTTAAGTGACAGTCAGTGCGGGTGGTGTTGTAGGTCGGTCCTTTCTGTAAGACGTAGGATCTCGCTTGTACCAGTGATCCAAATAATCGCTCCAATTGACTGGTCCTCGAACAGACCTGCAGCCATATCAGCAGCATCTCCACAGCCTCAGCATCCCCCAGTACCTTTCTTTAAACCTGCATGTACACTATGAAAATGTCACTTTTTGTTGAACTGCACACCGTTCCAGTGTATTACAATTATTTGTTCTTCCCCGGCTCTTTAATCATGATTTTTTTCTCCCAGTTTACTAATATTCTTTTGTCTCTTGCGTCAGCCCAGCTGCAGGAAGAAATCTCAAAGCTTAAAAAAAGAATTGTGTGTTTTTTGTTATTATGATTTTGATGGGTGGCAATGCTTTAAAGCATGTATATGTGGTCCCTGGATTTGCCAGCTGCCTCTGCCTCAAATGTGTATCAGAGAACCTTTTCAGTGACAACACACTGGAGTTAAAGCAGCCATCATCTCAAAAGCTCTTCACAATACAATTTGTTTGTAGTGATTCAAGAATAGCCTTTGTGATAGTCAATTCAGAATTACATTTTCCAACTTTAAAAGTATTTTCACAGCTATTTCTGATCACATCCATCAACACATTTCCCTATGACCAGTGTGTTGCTTTGAAAAGGTAGTGAAGTGCTGTCCAATTGCAGGACTTCACAGTAAATATGTATGTTTCAGGCTCCAAGTTTGACCTGAGGACTACCCTTGTAGGCATTTTGTTTCCCGTTCAGGGTTTGTGTATACAAAAGCTGCTCTAGTTTTGCTAAAGCGGGCGGTTGCGCCTGTCCTACTGATTAACCCACCCTGGTTCTGCATGTCTTTATTTCTGTTTCACCCTGACACTAACTGACACAATGTATGAGGTGTTACTGGTGATGAGCCCATCCAACGGCGCAGTCTGGATGTTTAATGGAATGTCTCTATATCCTGTTGAAGGTGGAGATGTGGTGAAGATTGCGCAGCTGGCCAACATAGCTGGAGCTCAAAATCGCATCTCTCAACCAGACACCCCAGTTACTCTTCAGTTTCAAGGGAATAAGTTCACCCTCTCTCCCAGCCAGCTCCGCCAGCTCACCACAGGGCAGCCCTTGCAGCTTCAAGGTACTCTCGGTAATGTATATCAATCAATCAATCAATCAAACTTTGTTTATATAGCACTTTTCATACAATAAATGCAGCACAAAGTGCTTCACAACAAAGAACATTAAAAACATGAAACCCTGTCCCTCCCACCCACACATATAGACCCACGCATACTCAAACACGCACGCACACACACACACACCACACACACGCACACACACACACACACACAGTGAAAAACTACGTGACATGCGAAGGCACTCAGGATCCAGGTGAGAAAAATACCACCTAATGAGGAAACACTGGAGCTAAAAACAAAAGCATTAAAAAACAGTATTAAACGGTAGAAACAAGCAATTAATAAATAAAAGTGGAAGAACAAAATCCTTAAAAGCATTAG
>OMPJ01028993.1:0-23783 GCA_900312935.1 Carapus acus
CTAACTTTATATTTTGCTCTTATCTGGGAGTCAACTTGGAACACATTGTTTTTGCTCTTGTCCCCTCAAACGATATTCAAAAAGTAGACCACATTATGGATGATTCTTCACGACATTTGAATTTACTATGAAGCGACTTTTGAAATGACTGCCCTCTTTTTTCTAATTCCATAGATCTTAAGAGTGACAATCATTTTACACATATCTAAAAGAATTGTGTTCAGTTGCCTGAACTGTTAATTTGTGCAGCCAACATACAAATGTACCAGCATCTGAAATTATGCTTGTCTGAAGTAATCTTCGAGTTGATAAGGAGTTTGCCCCTAGTCAACTAAATCCTCTCCATGCCAAGAAGAAAAAAGTATTCTGTTCTGACTTGCATTGTCATAGCGAACTGCAATCAGGTTTAGCTTATCCCAGATGAGTTCTCAACTATGTCAGAAAAAATCTTGTACAGAGAGATGCAGAGTTACCTCACTCCAGTTACCACTTACTGACCTTGAGTGGAGACTTCAATGGCGATAACTAGCTTGCATGCTAGCTTGACCTGCTTAGTCAAACATTTTATTACTATTTAATCCCCTGCAGCGGCCTGATCTGCAAAGTAAGCGCTGGGAACGACTGTGCGTTCCACACCACCATGTATTTGGCTGCCCTAAGCAGTCGTGAGTCTCTCATCCTGCCACTGGTTGTGGGTCTCAGACGCTGGGCTCAAGTAAGGCTATAGGTTTTTGTCTGATCATCTTGAAATCATCTGTGTGTCTCGAGCATCTCAAGAAAGACATTTTGTCTTTTTTGCCATCGTAGATCTGTCAGATGGACCGTGCAGAGGAAGGCGGCCTCCCCCCATACACCTTTGCCCTCATGGTTATTTACTTTTTACAACAACGCAGACAGCCCTTGTTGCCGAGTTACTTGACCCACGAGGTATCCATAATGTCTTGAGTTACTCAAGTGGCATTTTTATTACTTGAAGTTTAGTTCAGCCGTATCACTCATCATCCCTTTCATTTTTGTTTTTTAGATCAAAACATTTTCACTCAGTAAACTGTCAGACTTCACTCTCACACATGTGGAAGATGATTATATACACTGGGCCTACATCCCTACATCCAAGGATGCGTCCAAAGCTGCAGAAAGCTGCCGAGGAAAGGTAATTCTGGCCACACAAAGGAAGCAAAGTGTTCATTCTTTTCCCCGCAAACGTACATCATGTGTCATTATTTGTTCCCCTCCTATGACTGTGGCCGGCATAAATCATATTCTTTCCTGTGACAATCAATTGCTGAAACAGTGAAACTGATGTCTTCACGTGATTGAACTTTGTAACCTTTCTCTGTTGTTTCTTTTAAGTCTCCCCTCGTGATGCAAACTTCCTGCGTGGCAGATGTGGGTCATCTGTGGGTTGAAATGCTTCGCTTCTATGCACTCGAGTTCAACATGGCCGATAATGTCATCAGTGTACGCACACGTGCCCTCATCTCCAGAGAGATTAAAGACTGGCCAAAGAAGCGCATTGCTGTGGAGGGTGCGAAGTTATAAATGTGTATATTGATATATATATATTTAGGATATGAATAACTTTCAGCACATATGTGCATGGTAGTAGCATTGCATGCTTGGCTAATGAATTTATCCTTGAATTGTACAGTATCATCTGTATGGCAACAATGTCAATGTCATGCAATTTGAGAAGCAGAACAACTTTATTTTTGGATCAGCAGCATCTGAGCAATATTTCCAAAGCTGCAAAATAGACATTTAAATGATGCAGTAATGATATTTACTTTGTATTGTGAATATTCTGCTCCAGCTCTTTGCACTTAAAACAGACACTAAATTATCCAAAGCTGCCTATATTAGTATGTGGATGCATGAACTTTGTCTCCAAGTGTTGGACAAGTCGGAAGGTTTTCTCTAATATTATCGCTTGCGCTTCTGTGTTTAGATCCATTTGCCGTAAAAAGGAATGTGGCCCGCACAGTGAACAGCCCACTGATGTACGATTACATCGTCCACTGTTTTAAAACTACGTACAAGTACTTTGCGCTGCCATTGAACACCCAAGGTGCTGATCACAAGCCACAAGCACACCATGGACCTCGACAGGGCGGAAACTCTAAAGTTTTAGATGAAGAGAGAGCTTGTCTGTCGGGTGTCGGACAGCTCAGCCTCCTGTCAGGTTCAACCAGTCAGACGAATGCTGATGAAAATGGCCCAGAAGACTCTGATTGCATTATTGAAGAGGAAGTCTATGTAGACAGTGATTCAGGTGATGAAAAAGAGAAGGAAAAAGTCGACATCGGAAAAAGCAGCCCCTCTGAAGATGAGGAAGATGAAGAGGATGAAGCAGAGGACGAGGATTTAGATGCAGATGTGGACACAGATACCAGACCTCACTTGGATAGCGTCACCACAGAGGATGAGGAACTGTTCCTCGTGGAGGAGATCTCAGGAGAGGAGCTCCTTTCAGATGAAGAGGGTCCAGATTTGGACACACCTGCCTCTATGGATGAGGATGAGGAGAAGGTGGACTCTGTCCACACCAGCATCTCACAAGAAGTCACAGGGGAAGCGGCTAAAGACGAGAACCTCGTTCCGAATCAAAAGCCGAGCAGTCTGTCCTATGAATTCACAAAGCAAGCTTTTACTCGAGGCAAGGTAAAAGGACAAAAAAAAGTTATGAATCTTTGTATAAAATGTGCTGTATTGAGATTATGTTCATAGTTAAGTTTGAACTTCTTTGAATTTCTTTCAGTCTCACACTGTCGTGTGCAGCTTATGTAAGCGAGATGGTCACCTGAAGAAAGGCTGTCCAGAGGATTTCAAAAAAGTCCAGCTACCCCCATTGCCCCTAATGACGCCACAATTCCTCAGTGTCCTTAACCAAGTTTGTGAGCAGTGCTACAGTAAGTCAGGAGCTCTTGCAGAGGCCCCAGAATGTATTTTAACCCTGTGAGTGTGCATATGATTTCATTGTTTTAAATAGTTCTGTGTCAAATAGATCTGTCAAGCTCTGAGTTGCAAATGCATCGCATCATATTTCACGAGACTTTCATCCATCTTGAAAGCGCATCGTTAAATTTATCAGATGCTGCATGTAAGAAGGAAGGCAGTAATCTTGCAAAGAAAATTTCAAGTAAAATGCACTGGTGATTGTAACGCAATTGATTATATGATTATGTGATTGGTCAAATAATTGACTTATCACATAAGGCATCTGCTTTGCCAGCATTTTCTTACTTTTTCTTCGCTTTTTTCCCCTTGCAATCAATTTATGATGGCTGTGTCCCATTTTCTTTTAGCTGACTTCACCCCAGATAAAGTGGAAGTTGATGTCAGAGGGCATATCCTTCAGGATGTAGAGACCTTTGTCAGATGGCATTTTCCTGGTAATATAAACATTATTCTTACTTTTGATGAATATCATTTTTACATTCATCCGTATTGACCTCACCTACCCTCAAGAAACGGATTCAAAATGGACACTCTAAATTTTACGTTCGGTTTTGCAGATGCCAGGCTGCAGCTCTTTGGATCATCCAAAAATGGTTTTGGCTTCAGAAAAAGTGACCTTGACATTTGCATGGTACTTGAGGGAAAGGACACCTTAGATGTGAGTATAGTTGCACTGAGTTGATAAAGGTAATGGTTAGTGATTCATTACAATTTGTGAAATTTGTTCACTGAAATGTCTTTTTCTACAGGATGTCGACTGCATCGCTATCATCGAGAATTTGGCCAGGTTGCTGAAAAAACACACAGGTCAGTGGCAATGGACAGTCATGTCCACTTAATTTGTGTCCTCAAAGTAATAATAACAAGGCGCATTTTCCGCATGATTGTATTACTTCGTCGTACAGGCCAGCTGAGAAGTTTGAAACACCATGTCAATGCAATTCTCTGTCACCAGGTCTGAAGAACATTCTGCCTATCACCACAGCCAAGGTTCCTATTGTCAAGTTTTGCCACATTCGGACGGGCCTTGAGGGAGACATCAGCCTCTACAACACATTGGTACAGACAAACTGCTCGTCTCTGTTCTACTGTTCTCTGCGCTTGGCCTGTATTCAACAATCGTACTTTCCTACACGGAAACTAATCATTGTTATGCTCCCTTTCCAGGCGTTACACAATACTCACCTGCTAGCGTCCTATGCTGCCATCGACAGGAGAGTGAAGATTCTTTGCTATGTGATGAAAGTTTTTGCCAAGGTCATGATGGGATGAACACAAGCAGACCAATTGGTGGTGAATTGTATTTTTTGAAGGTGCAAACATAATCTGTTTTTTTTTTCTTTTACGCTCTCTGTTCCCATCACAGATGTGTGACATCGGGGACGCGTCACGTGGCAGCCTCTCCTCCTATGCTTACACCCTCATGGTGCTGTTCTTCCTCCAGCAGAGAAACCCACCTGTTGTTCCTGTGCTGCAAGAGGTACGAAGAACATGCCAGTGCAGTATGGATAGACTTGTAGACACTGCAGTGAGAGCTGAAACTTTTTTCATGTTAATCTTAATTGATTTGTTTCAGATTTACGATGAAAAAGTGAAGCCAGAGATTCTGGTTGATGGATGGAATGTGTACTTCTTTGATGATTTGAAATCCCTGGTAAGATGCCTCAGGATAACTGTTACTTAAGTTAATTGATTTTGTCGTATTCTATTTATCATATACCACATGATCATATGGTTGATTTTGTAGTATTCTATTTATCATATACCACATGATCATATGGTATATGATCTATTCCTGATAGTGTTGTTGTTTACTGTAAATCCTTTAAATATCACATACCACATGATCATATGGTATACACTGGTATTTCCATAGCAGTTTTTGGCATATATTTATCGCAGTGTAATTGAAATGGTAGGTCAGAGAAATTTTTATGTTGACATTGTACATTGTATCTTATTTACTGATAATTCTTGAGCTGTACAGCACCATATTACAGGGAATTCTCATCTTTCCAATCCGCAGCCCTGCCGTTGGCCACACTTTGGTGCGAACACAGAGACCGTCGGTGAGCTCTGGCTCGGCCTTCTGAGGTTCTACACTGAAGACTTTGACTTCAGAGAGCATGTCATCTGCATTCGACAACACGCTCGTCTCACCACCTTTAACAAGCAGTGGACGTCTAAGTACATAGTGATTGAAGGTGAGATTAATTTGACCCTGGCTCACACAATGGCTCATACTATTTAAAAAAACTAAACTACAAATACAAGCTAAAATAAACAGAATTAAGAAGTCGAACCCAGCATTGTATTTATCCATTCAATTCATATCTAAGAACATCATCTCCACCTTTTATGATTTGCACCAGTGGCTTGTTGAAGCATGATCATGACTACTTAGATCTCTGTAATTTTGTAAAGCGCCTTGAGATAACTTGAGTTATGATTTGGCACTACACAAAATTAATTGACTTGACTTGTGAGTGTAATATATTTCCCTGTCACAATGTGTTGTCTCATTTCTGCCAATGCAACAGATCCTTTCGACCTCAACCATAATCTGGGCGCCGGCCTGTCCAGGAAAAGTATGATCTATGGTTTTACTTGAATGTCTTGTGTCATCAATTGTCGATGCCCAAAATGAAGCTTTAATCACTTTTTGCCTCCTTTTTACCAAAACAGTGACTAACTTCATCATGAAGGCTCTAATCAATGGCCGGACTGTGTTTGGCACACCCATCAAAGAATATCCTCCCGAGTATCCCAGCCAGATGGTCAGTCTTTTCAGTCACATCATCAACATTCTTATGTTGGCATGACAATGTCTATACGCAATTGAATCTCTACTTTGCACTGTGCAGGAGTATTTCTTTGACCCGGAAGTCCTCACCGAGGGAGAAGTGGCTCCGAACGATCGTTGCTGTCGTATATGCGGCAAGATTGGACATTTTATGAAAGACTGCCCCGTGCGCAAAAGGTATGAATGTTGACATCCATGTTTTCATCACTCATACAGTAAGTGGACATATTGTGCAATATGTCAGCCAGCAAGCAACAACGTGTTGTGTATTGACCTTGAGATATGTCATGTTGTTCCAGATACAAACCTCGTCGGTCAGAAAATAGGGAAAGAGTGGGACCCGAAGACGAAAATACAGAGCAGTGTAGACAGAGGTCTGACCAGTGGTGGAAAAATTCAGACAAAGAGAAACGCTGCTGTTATCTGTGCGGATCCACTGCCCACATCAAGAGGGATTGTCAGCAGTTTCGAAGTCCTGCAGGTTTGCACTCACACAAAGCTTGACATTTTTTGCCATCGTTCCACAATGTTTTTCTTGACTTTCCAAAGAAAAATCAAAAACCGTCCCTCAACAAAGCATTTTTGTTTCTAATGTTTTTGATAGGCCATGTAAGAATGGAAAGCCCTGCAACGACCTCAGGCCACTTTAGGATTTTGAAAGAAAAGGAGAAGCAGGTGAGACATTTTGAGATTGGCAGAGGAAAATTTAAGGTTGTTTTTTTTTTCAGTTGATGTGGAAAGAATGTCTAAATGCAAACATACAAATGAAAAGGATGTACTGCTCTACACTGACTGATGTATATCTTGTAAATTCATACAACAATTGCTATCATGTTGCTTTTTTGGTAGGGTGCATCTGTCCAAGAAGAGAAGAAGAAAAGAAAGCAACAAAATGTGATATTAGGTCCGCAAGCAGGTATGTTTCAGTCTTAAACAAACAGCCGTCATAACAGAAAAGTGAAAACTGTCATAGTCATCTGCACATCTCACAGTTTGTGATCTTATCACTAGCTGAGACTTGCGCCTGTAACTGGCAGCCAACCCTAAATGAACTCTCAGTGTTCTCTGCATGTATTGTTGCAGGTAGTTTGTCATGCCGACACATGAATCGTTCTAGTCATAGGAAGAGCCCAGTGGAATGAGAAGGAAACACTTCTTACTTCTCCAGCCAGAGAGCAAACCAAAGTGACTGGAACTGAGTGGATGGCAGGAAGCCTTAGAAGCCAAAGCCTGGACACCTTGACTTGAAGCCTAAAAAGGCCTTTTATGTATGAGTGTGTGTGTGTGTGTGTGTACAAGTGTATGAGTGAGTATGTAATTGTGTGCGTATTTTGGTTTTCAAGCTGACTTTACTCCTTAGAGGAGCATTTTAAGATTCTCATTTTTAACAAGGCAAAACCTGATGCATGCATCTTGTGCTTTTTGTTTCTTACACTGCCAGTCAAGTTTTTAAACACATTTCATGTAGTGTTATGGAAAACGAATTAACACTCTGAAATTACAAAGTGCACAGGAATATGACTGAACTGATAAGTGTGTTTTAGTTGTATGAGATCTGCATTTGATTTTGAATTCACAAGAGCGCAGCCATCCTCATTCAAATTTAGCAGACATTATTGCTTAGGGAGTACTGTAAAACATGGCAGACAACAGATTGAACTTTTTCTTATTTTCTCTCCCAGTGCATGAACTGTTTTTCTGGTAGAGAATATTATCAAATCGGTGGTTCAGAAACTTCAATGGTAGTGAACCCATTTAATTGGCCAGGATATATTTTATCAACTTTATTTTATGCCAGTTTCTTTTGCCAGCACTGACGTCATGATGAATCCATTCATACGAATATACACACTGTTCACCTAAATCTAAACTAGAGGTGATCTCAGTTTATTTGGTCAAATGATTAAATGTATTTATTTGTTGCTGAGGCAACATTTTATGGCAACAGTGCCTCATGTCGGTAGCTGCTCTGTGAGGTCCTGTGACCTTGGGTTGTTCTGCTGCTAGCATCTGTCTGGAAGACCTGCTTTTCATTGATTTACATGTAAAAGATTGCCTGCCTTTGTGGTTGTCCTTATGTCGGTGTAATCCATTGTTTTAGCAAAAGTGGCTCAGATTACACAAGCATTATTACATTTTGTTTTTGTTGTTTTGGCCCCAACCGAGAAGTTTTCTTTCAGAGATTTGATGTACAGGCCTACCATCTTGTCCAAGGAGATGTGGCTTGTGGTCTGTTTTGTGTCACAGCATTCATTAAACATAAATCCCAATGAGGGATTCTTCAACTGCTTGTTTTGATGTTGTTCCTTCTATGGGAGTTGGTGTGACTTTAAATTTTTCTTTTAGTACATTGTTGAAATTGCACTACCAGAGCTTCAGTGGCTCAGAGCAAGCTTTGCACACATTTCCAATGAAATCAACCATAAGTTTCATTTACAGATAAAACAAATGTTTCAGTGACTGGCGGTGTTTTGGGTGCCCTCTGCCCGATCGGCCTGGACTGTTCTGACAGCCGGGAACCTTTGTCACACCCGATGGCGACGTGTTGCTATGGTGATGTATCAGCTGCGAGCTGTGGGCCTGACAGAGACTGGGGTGTTCTATGCCTGTTGCACTGCTCAGAAATGACGTCTTTCAGAGGAAAAAAAGCGTCACCACACATGGCGTACGATGCACATTATATGCGATATTTACTAGGGTGTTCTATGCCTGTTGCACTGCTCAGAAATGACGTCTTTCAGAGGAAAAAAAGCGTCACCACACATGGCGTACGATGCACATTATATGCGATATTTAAATGATTAGTTCGAGAGTATTCAGAAACACGCTTTTCACGCGGGAAACATGCTAAACAAATGCAGACTGTAAGTTGCGCGGACGCCTGAAACAGTGACAGATACTTAATAGCTGTAATAGTGCCTCAAAAGCTGAAACCAAATACTTCTTAACTTTGCAAAGAAGGCAATGCCCTCTTCATGCAATCATAACAAGCTTGAGGTTAGGCGTCAATATTGACTTTTGCTTTACTGTTGCTCAAGTGACAACTAACGTGTAGGGAAATTAGGAACACACCCTGTGCATTTACGCACGTAGACGCGCTCGGGTACATGCGGACTTGTAAACAACTGCCGTAACTCGGTTAATAGACGTGTCATTTCAACAACAATCATTCGACAAAAACATGTAGTGTAGTGTTATGGTAATTACGGTAATTACTTCTGACGTCGCTCTATGGTAAAGGCAGTAGTTCGTAATTCTCAACACGCAGATGGCGTCGTTTTATGTCGAAGGCTACGAACAAGTGCACGTTTAGTTTTGCTTTATATCATTTGTATTTCACTTCGTTTTGTTTTGTCTTGTTCTGTTGTTGTACTCTCGTGCAAGCCACAGTTGCGTCACCAGCGTGGATTTAACCCTGCGCATGCGCTTGCACATGTTGTTATTGTGACCGCAGGAACATGTCTGCCTCCATGGTGCGAGCGACCGTCAGGGCTGTCAGCAAACGGAAAATTTTACCCACTAGAGCCGCGCTGACTTTGGTAATGTACTTTTAGTAGGTTTTACATGACGTTTTAATTTTTTAACTGTCGCCCGTATGTTAAAATGTTCCTGACATTGATAGTTGCACTCTGGTTGGCTAGCTAGCTAGTTGACCGTAAGTGACGTTCACGATATGTTCCGATATGACCTGTATTAACTATCTGCCCTTGTGCAGGCTTTGTCATTATGCCTTGATTCCAGAGGGTTGAAAGGTTAAATCCACAATCAATACCAAACACGCCCAGTTTTCGCACCACACGTCTGGAGAGTCTTGTTAGCTAACGATCAGATGTTTGATAACCGCCTTTGACTGTCTTTTGTAACATCTCATGTACATTCAAAATAATTCAGCCCATCATCTCCAACAGAGGTACAACGACATTCCGTCGTAAAACATGCCTCCACCATCGATCTGTGGCGATTTTGTAAATTCATAATGGTGATATGCTGTCCCTCAAGGCGAGACCACCATTACTAACTAAACGTGCTAAGATATTTAGGACCGTCCGCTATCCCCACCGCTCATAGACCATGTTCCACTTTTTATGGCTTATCTGTAGGAAATTTCATTGTATCAGTGTTTAACTGGCCAATGCAGTATTGGTGGCCATGAGGATGAAAATGCCCCACCAGGGAGATTGCTGCTTTGGACTGAAGCTCAGATCTTAGAGTAAAATCAGAAGTTGTGATGTGTCAGTATTGTTTGTAAGATTTGCTATGAGGACATTACAAAACCTGACTAACACTAATGTTTGTGTAATGTTGCTGAGCGCCGGCTGGAGTGATAACTTTTACCCAATAAGGGTAAAGATTGTCTGAAAAAGGAAATGGCATTCGAGTAATTTTGTCGTCAGTGGTCACACCAATGTGTGGTGATGTTAGCTTTTGTCTGAACATTCTGTCTTCCCACCATTCTCCTTAGACTCCCTCTGCGGTGACCAAGATCAGGTCTCTGCTGAAAGACAAGCCCGAATTTGTGAGTCAGCAAGACAGCTATCAATGGTCTTTCATTCATAACACAGATTTTTCCAGACAGAATGTCCTTTGCCCTGAATTTACTGACTTTTAAACCATGTCTGCAATTATTTTGAAAGAATACTTGAAACTCCAATATTGAAATTTGATCCTCTGATATACAGACATATACAAATATATATATATATGTATATATATGATATACAGATATATGTTACATGGCAGTAAAAAGATAATGTGACAGTGCATGTAGAAGGCGTTGTGGAATGACATAGTTAATGTTGTGTCTCAAATCTGTCGCTCAGCTTCTCTCCTTGTTAACTGTAGAGTCAGACATATTAATGGTAGATAAACTCAAAATCGAAAATAAAGTGGGAATGAATAATAAATAACTGTATCCTCAGATTGGATTAAAGGTTGGGGTGCGAACGCGTGGCTGCAATGGGCTGACCTACACGTTGGACTACACAAAGGAGAGGTGTAAATCAGATGAGGAAGTCCAGCAGGACGGTGAGCTGTCTTTTCTGTTTTGCTCCAAACACTGCATGCCTCTTAGTGAATACACACTTCAACATTAGACTGGTAAATCCACAGTCTTTGCACATTTCCTTTTGACATAGCGCAGTACCTGCCTGGACTGTAAGATTATAAAAAAACAGTGCAATCATTCATTTCCTCTGTCCTACTTAATTATTTACTCATAAAAAGAGGCCATCAAGCATGTGAAGAATGATACAAAAAGTAAAATGCAACTTTTCTTGCATAACATGATGGATCTTCAATCAAAATGTGTTAATATCTTACACGCTACGTACCGCATGGGCAGTATTTAATACAATTCTTAAACTTTGATGCTGACATCACAGTAGTTTGGCTATGATATGATCTAGCTGCAGATGTGTGAATCTCCCAGCAATAATGGTTGTGTTGCGATGGGCCCTCTGCAGGTGTCCGTGTTTTCATTGAGAAGAAGGCTCAGCTTACGCTTCTGGGAACCGAAATGGACTTTGTTGAGACAAAGTTATCAAGTGAATTTGTGTTCAACAACCCCAACATCAAGGGCACGTGCGGCTGTGGAGAGAGTTTCAGCGTTTGAGTGCACCTCGGAAAGAAACCACAACACAGTGAGAGACTCGAGCGTCCTTGTTGCACTTCCAAGCAATGTGGATGCGCCTGCCTTCTGACTACTGCTCTTCCATACGCACAAACACATTCGTGAAGCCCCAGCGCCAACGCTTGACTTGAGAGTTTTGACACATCTTTACTCAACATTATGACGTAAGATTCCCTACGCAAAATTCCTGTCCTGTGGCAGTAATGGCACATTGTTCATATTTTGTATCATTTTTCTATCCATTACAATAATTTGAAGCAAGCCAGATTGGTGTCACTCCAATGGATCAGCCTGAGACGGTGAAGGGATTTGTCACATAATCCCAAAGATCTCATCAGAACATGCTAATATCAGCTGTGTGACAAAGTAAAGTAATTGCTATTGTCAAGTGTCTTTAACTAACAGGGAGCAGCACAGGGCTGGAATGAATGGTGTGAAAAAGCTTTTTAGCAGGGTGTAAATTCTAAATAACATCTATTTAACTCATTGTACATAGAAATAATGAAAGATTCACTTGAACTGCAGGATGAAGGAAACACGCACAAAAACACACAACCAACCCTCACTTTAAGTTTATTGCTCATGTATTCTTTTTGCTTCAACAGCAGGTATATGTTTGTATGGCGTTCATGCGTGTGCTATCTCATTTGGCAACCTGTACAATGTGTGTATATATGAGATAATAGCTGCAATAAATATCTAAGTATTGTGTTTTGTGTTCTGAGGCTTGATGTTTTGTATGTTGCAATAATCAGGAGAAGAAAAGGAGGGATTCTCTGAGGGTTGTTACCAACGTGATACATTTGTGGTGGCTTCTACAAGAAAAGGCAATCATTCATTTTAAGCAGTGTCTTTCGCCAGGTCTGCACTTAGAGGTCAAGAGGTTAAATCAAATGTACAAAGCTGTCACAAAGGATAAATGAAGAGTGAGATGGATCGAACAACTGCACTGAATAGAAGGAAGTGTTCCAATTAGTTTCCTCACTGTCTCAACTACAATATAAAGTGAAAAAAATAATAGATATCAGACCCTCATTGAATTCGCACAATACAGTACCTACAGTATATTGTGGTGCCGTGCATCATACGGGTTGACACGTTACTTGGCGGTCTCGTCTGTCCACAAGGGGTCACTGTTTCCCAAATCTAAAGTTCGTCTCGGTATCCTGGGAAATGTACAGTAGCGACACGATTGTCGTTTCGTTTTGCCATCTTCATCAAAACAATAGAAACAGTCGTTGTCGGCTGGATCACTCTACATATTAGCGTTCTGCAAACGTCTGTCTGCCTGTACGAATCCTGGTATTTGTGTCTAGTTCATCGCTTCTCATCCTGAAAGCGCTGCATCTGCACTCGTAACGGTCACTTATGAAACCCAGAGAACGCATTCCATAACATTTGAACATATTTGCTAAAGAGATAGAAGCTGAGTACAACGGGACAAACACAAGGAAACTTGAGCTCGTTAGCTCCTCCTGTCAGCACGGCGACTGCGGGAATGGAGGTGACCTACAATTTGGGAGGCAACACAGCAGGCAGTTACCGCGCTCTCTCTCACCGCCTCTTGACGCCATATGTTGACCTGTCTGTGTGTTTTGTAACGTAGGTCCGCCAAAAGTACAGAAGAAACCACTACGTTTGTTCTCCCGAGTTTCATCGGGCGCAAGATTTGGCCCCAAAAAAACATCCACGGTATTTGCCTGAGTGCCCGTCCGTAATTCAGACGATGTGCTCAGCCAGTTACCGTTCACAGGACAGTTTTTTGATTTAATTTCAATAATTAGAGCTGACATGTCGTTGCAGATGTACAAGTAATGTGTTTGTGCATCAGAATCATAATTTACAGTGCAACTAAAGAGTAGCGCCCGAACAGGGACTTGAACCCTGGACCCTCAGATTAAAAGTCTGATGCTCTACCGACTGAGCTATCCGGGCCCGATGCATACAGGTAGAAGTCAGTGGAATCTTGGAAATATTGAAGTGATCGAGTATGTTTAAAAAAAAAAAAAACATGTAACATTTTCCTTCTGTGTTTGTTCGGGTGACAAAATCCCCCCTTCATATGTGCATATTGATTCAAAACAAAACAAAGCAGTTTCTCTCTATGGCCTGTAAGGTCTGTCTGTTGACAACATTTGTGTGTCCTGACCTAAAGCTTGCAGATAATATTCTTTCAGGAGAAGATCTTCACTTTTTTTCATCAGCTCTGACATATTTGGTGCATTGGATGATTGGGAGTGACTGTAACAGCGATGAAAGTAGCGAGACTTGTTGTGAATGCTCCTCTCTGTCATACTAATGTTGGACACACAATTGTGAGTGTGAGAGGGTAAATGCTGGACCAACAGGTCAGTCCCCTCTGCACAAATGTACAATGAAACCAGCTGGAGGAGTTTTGTTTTTTTTTCATCAGTGAAGACGTCACACAAATGATGCATGCTTCTTGATAATGCTATTGAATGTGATGATATGACAGAAAAAGTCATTGTGGGTCCTGGAAATGGCGTAAGACAGACTCTGAACTGTCAGTATGACAACAGGAGCCCCCAAAGCTGGAAACAACACAACACACTGAAAAAGCAAAAACAAAACAAAACAAATTCTACATCAAAAAACAACAACAACCACAACCCCAACTGCAGAAAACATACAGAGAAGCAGTTACACATTCACGCACATACCCAGCCAGGGGTCTGAAAATTATAGGCTGTCTCGTGATCCCTGAGGACATTTACATTGTTCACAGTAGTCAGGTGACACTTGTGACTGCTGTAACAAATTATTCGCTCCACATCTAAGTCCTTGCTGTGCTGCTATTCCTCTTGACCTGTAGAATCTACTGGCAAAGTGTTGTTGTTTTCACAACATTGATCATTTTATCAGCACATTTAAGATTACAAATTTGATCCACCAGAGAAGCAGCTGACTTTAAATTTGTTGAGTCACTGCATCTTAGACCTTTGCTTTGTGGGTCGTCCAGTGGGTGTTTGAATTTGGATCTTAAGACATTATCTGTTAAGTGTGATCGCCTCTATCCGTCTAACACATTTACACCTCTGCGCATGCGTGAAAATGGAACCGTGGCCCTGGACAGAGGAAAGACAGAGGTTGGGAGAGAAGACGAAGAACAACAAAATAACTTAAACAAACAAACCAACGTCCCCGCCCAACGTTTTAGCGCCCCTATGGTGCGATTTAGCTTTGGGCTTACTTGTTTAAAACAATGCCTCAGGCTCCACTCTCCTTTTCACCCGAACAAGTAGCATTAAGTAACAAATGCTTTCCACCAAAAATACTTATACCACACAGAATTCGAAATCGTTTATATTTTACAGTTTTCAGGTTCTATCTATAGTGTTCCCTCAGTTTGGTATAGGACAAATTCAACAAAACAAAGTACCCATGGAGATTGTCACCAGCTGTCAAAATTACGTGATGCTAACAAACATCACATCGAGATGCGCGCGCTGTTCATTAAAAAGTCACACAGTAAATATTAGTGCAGATACTGGTGAAGATTCGAATTGAGTGATATAAAGTTCGTAGCATTGTCCATGCTTGGAGAGGCCGTATGCATTTTTATCAACGTAGAGATACAGTATTTGTGATATCCGACTCCGATAACTGCCGAAAGTCACCGAGGATACCCGAGACTGTACCCCATCCTGGTCCTATGGGGTTGATGGAGGCTGCTGGTGCGTTCGTGTATACTCGAAAGTTCTGGTATTAATACGCACAATCAAAAAAAATAACTTGAAGCGACCGGAGTGACGGGATAGAATGTCGAGAGAGTGAAGAGTTATTACAAATCAAATGAAAAATAGGAATTCAACATCTCTCTGTCACTTTTACAACAGCACACAAACACGGATTTCCCGACACACGCTTGCGGATATACAGAGTTTCGAGGTGCAATAGAACGCATCACTGAAAACCGGCAACTTGCGTTCACATCCTCACTCAGTCGAGCAGCTGAGGCTACATCTACGGGCAAAAGCCTCACATCTCTCCATCCAGCTTTGGAAACATAATCTCATTCCGCGCAAGAGGCCAAACGGCAGAATGGAGCATAAACGACCCATAAATTTTGGACCCGGACCTGCAAAACTCCCCCAAATCGTAAGTTTCGATCCCCGGTTCGTGTCCAGATCGCGGGGGCAGCAGCCCTAATAGCGAAGACTAGACAGCCCTCATCTGTGTGGACCCTTCTTTAATGTACAAATTTAAACTATTCTCGTGTATCACATCTGTTCACGCTATGAAATTGACCTCTTCCGTGTTCCACAAAAACGTGGCAAACGCATGTAACCGAACAGCCCGGATTGGTTTTGCCAGTGATGGAAGCCGCTGCATGCGCAGATTGACGTTAGCGAACCATCGTTCGTTATATTATTTAGCAGGGAAAACATAGAATCGACGATGGCGCCTCCAGCTGTGTGTTTTTGACTTTGAGTAGGGCGGCCATCGTTTGGCTCTGTCCGATGTCGGCCGGGTGTGTTTTACGGCGGCAGCTGGCCCCAATTCACGGTTGAATTGCATCAGCCTGGTTTATGGAACAAGGGCGACCCCTGGTGGTCGCTTGGTGGTACGTTCACGTTATCGCTCAGGGATTATAGTCGTCTTTCTGGTGTAGTGATTGGTGTGATTATTATTGATTAGGGTGAGATCTGACTACCTGGCACATTGAAACGCCACTGTATGCTTCTGACCACATTATGATGATTGCACACATTCAATTCCAACAGTTGCCTCTGACATCACTGAATCAAACATGGCAGAACAGTCATTGTGTTTGTAGAGAAGAGACATTTCTCTGTGTGAACTAAATTTACGGTTTTACTCTCAGAGAAACGTTTTACTTGCAAAACAAGGCCCAACATTTGCCAGGGCTTGTCTTGCATTGGGTACTGAAAAAAAACACTTGATAGTCGGCCTGGGTACTGAATCAACAATGGGCTGTCATGATTGGGGTGAAAGTATTTAAATAGTCACACTTTGAAAATAAAGATGCAGAGCTGGAATAATTCAGAATCTCATACGCTGACCTGTTTCAGGTGCTGCATCAAGCACAGCAGGAACTCATTGACTACAGCGGCCTCGGCATCAGCGTTCTTGGTGAGTTCAGTACAGTGACTGGAGGATATTAATGGTGCAAAGGATATTTGAAATGTGGAAGTAAAGTTCATTCACAGGCTCTTGCAATATGGAAAATGGACAGATATCGTTCATCTGAGATGCAAATTGAGTATACGGCACAAGTGACTTTCCGCAATAGATAATGAAGACTGCTGATCAAAAACCACACAAAGATAGTTTAACGTGAAGTGTGAACCTTTATACATTACACACATTCATTCATTCAGATCCATTTAATTGAACTTTGCACTTAGAAGTTGAAGATTGACCTGTAAGTACAAACTTGAGATTCAGGTTTAACTGTCAAGACACCAAAATATATTTATGTCTATAGGACAAAATGTCAGTGATAGAAATGTACTTGACAAAGTATTTTCTTTCCTTTTTTTCCATTTCAAACCAGAGATGAGTCATCGATCATCAGACTTCAACAAAATCCTGAACACGACCCAGAATCTCCTGCGTGAGTTACTGTAAGTGTCATTGTTGTTGTTGTCGTTGTTGTTGCTGCTGTTGATCTGTGATGTCAAATGAAATCTATATATCTCTATAGATCTCTATATAGTGTGAAATGGACCTTGGGGTGTGTATTAATCTTCCAGCGAGAAATTCTGACCAAAGAAATATCTAAATAATCTGAGCAACTCCCTCAGATCAGCATAGTGTTGCTTGGAATAGTTTGGAGTCAGTATTTCTGTCTCTAAATGTTTTCATCATGACAACAGAATGAATTTGGCCTCTATGTGTGTGTTGACAAAGCCAGTTTTTATTAAAAAAAAAAAAAGCTTCTAGTCATTAAAAGCGGAAACTCAACATGACTATTTGGGCTCCGACTATAAATCTGAGACTGTTGTTCTGATGCTCAGTATGACCTGATGTGACCTCTGACCTCTGTGCTCACAGAAATATCCCAGACAACTACAAGGTGCTGTTCCTGCAGGGAGGAGGCAGCGGACAGTTCTCGGGTGTCCCTCTGAACCTGATCGGCTTGAAAGAGGACAAGTGCGCCGATTACATCGTAACCGGCACGTGGTCACAAAAAGCAGCAAAAGAAGCAGAGAAATATGGCAAAGTTAACATTGTGCACCCAAAGCTGGACAGTTTCACAAGTAAGTGCACTGGTGGTTCAGTGAATATGTGGTAAGAAGCATTGATACAGTGATACAGGTTGAAATGTTTTATGTATAAAAGTAAAAACAGGAGATGGGGAGCCGGGGATTGTTTGCTGGTGTTGTAAAACGACACTCCCTGAAAACAAACCAATGTAGCTGCTAGCAAAAACTCCATAGTTGACAAGGGCACCCCAGCATCCTGTACCACAGGGGATTGGCACGTCCCATCCCGTCTTTCAGGGACTGAATGGACTCGGTTGGGCCCCGTCGTTCGCATTCAGACTGCCTGAAAAGCTGCTGTCTCAGGCCGGTTGCGTAACAAAACAATGGGGCAGACGGCCAAGCGGGGTATGCGAGCCTTTCCACGTGAATGCCCATTTGGGAGGCACTGCCTCTCTCTGCTTTTACCCCAAGTCCCTCAACGGCCATTAACCAACCACTGGGACCTCGGCCTGTAAACTGTTACCATGACAATCTCGGCAAAGGCCTCTAGACTGACCTAGACATCTGTGCTCTGTCAAGAAATCCCTGACCCCAGCACCTGGACCCTGAACCCCTCAGCCTCCTACGTCTACTACTGCTGCAACGAGACGGTAGACGGCGTGGAATTCAACTTCACCCCAGAAACTAATGGGGTGGTCCTCGTCAGCGACATGTCCTCCAACTTCCTGTCACGGCCGGTGGACGTGTCAAAGGTGAGACGCGGGAGAGGAGCTCCAAGCAGAGAAAAGTCGAGATGGAATTGATGGTTCAGACTGTGATTCTGGCGGTTCACCAACCAGTTAATGATAATGTAAGAGTATTTAGCATCATGGTTGGTATTAAAATCATCCTGTGTTTTGTATCTCAAGGTACAAAGTCAGATCCGATGTGTTTGAGTGAAACCTTATGTTTGTTATCATTCTTGATATTTTTGCAGTTTGGGTTGATTTACGCTGGCGCTCAGAAGAACGTCGGTTGCGCCGGAGTGACTGTGGTCATCGTTCGAGATGACCTGCTGGGTCACAGCCTGAAGGAGTGTCCCACCATCCTGGACTACAAGGTGCAGGCTGGGATGAACTCCCTCTACAACACGCCACCATGCTTCAGGTACCAATGCCCCCATTTCTCCCCATGTGCTATTTAATCTAGCCGTCAGAGTACTTCAGAACATAATGGATCCTTTCAGAGCTTTGTAGATCTCAAAAATCCTCAAAATCTCACTTGTTCTCTGTGCATGGATTTTAATAAAAACATAATCTGCATCGCATCTTGCCAAAAATTCTCAACTGTCGCCAAAAATTCACAACTGTTGACTCTAACGTGTTCAGCATCTACATCATGGGTCTGGTTCTGGACTGGATCAAGAACAACGGCGGTGCTGCCGCCATGGAAGCGCTCAACAAGCAGAAGTCCGCCATGATTTATGACATCATCAACGCCTCCAATGGATTCTATTTGTGAGTACTGACCTCCATTTCCACACATTGCAGTGATCGGCCTATAGATCGGCCCACTAATTATGGAGGCAAAAATAACAGGCGTATGCCAATCTCCTCCCAAGGTGTCCCGTGGACACGGCGTGCCAGAGCCGGATGAACGTACCCATCCGTCTCAGGAATAAAGACGACGACTTGGAGAAGAAATTTCTGGACGGAGCGGCTAAGCGCGGCATGATCTCGCTGAAAGGACACAGGTTAGAACAGCCCACACACACGTCCAGGAGACATGTAGACGTGGTTTGAACCACAAATTTTGGACTAATGATGTGCCATCAGGTGAGGCAGGAGAGGTCCTGCCTCACCTGATGGCACGTATTGTAGTTTTCACAGCTGTAGGCTGAATCTGTCTCCCCCTGCAGGTCAGTTGGGGGAATTCGTGCCTCGCTGTACAACGCCGTAACGCTGGAGGACACGGAGGCCCTGGCCGACTACATGAAGGAGTTTATGGAGGAGCACCAGTGAGAGCGGACACTGTCTCATCCCGCTGCTCCTCCCCCCTGCGAGCCTGTCGTCCACTGACTCATAGATCCCCACGTCCCTCTTTTCTCCGCTACCCCAGTCATGAACCACTGATGTCGTCTTTTCCTTGTTTTTCATAGAAACGATACATTTGATCCTTTTACTCAATAACAGCGCTGTGATACACATTGTTGACAATATGTTTACATTCCAGTAAATATGACCCGGCAGTATTTGTCGAGGTCTGTCATCTGTTGCATTAAAGCGTGGTTTTTTTTTAATGCCCAGTTTTAAATTCACCGTTACCACACAGCCAAGTTCAGTTTTCACCCACCTGGACATCATCATCCTTATGAGAAAATTACTGCAGTGCAAACCAAATAATTCAGTGCATGTGCAATCTGACTGGCCTAATTAGTGGTCCGGCATTAAATAGTTGGCGAGAGGACAACAGATTAAGGAACAGCAGGGCACCGCAAAAACAAAAATCAACTCAAATTGAGGTGAAACATACATGTTATATAGACCTCCTCATAAGGGCCTGATTTCTACTGAGACTAATTCAATCCTTCAGCTCAATTAGCATATAAATCACATCAAACTGAAACGCATTTCAGGTTTAACTTCATATTTCCAATATCTTTGGATATTGTATGTACACAAGCAGTGATCTGAGATGAGCTGCTCTGTCTGACAATGATCTGGAGGTGGAGCACTTCTGCAGCAAATGTTTACCAATAACCTCAGTAAAAAGATCCCTCTCTCTCCGTCTCTGTCCCTCTCTCTCTCTCTCACGTTCACACACACACACACACACACACACCCAAAAGAGTTATTCATCTTTGCCTATTTCACAGGGCACAGATCCATGCTTAGTATGCGCTCAAGAAGCTCAGAGTGTGTGTGCCGGAGAGAGAAGGATGGTGAGGTCCTGTCCATGCTTTTATCCACCACCTCTTACTCACAGCAGCACTCGCGGCGTGAGTGGTGCCAAGACGAGACCCCCCGCGCCCCATCCAGCGCGTTAGCGTTTGGTCCCCCCACTGAGCCCACGCAGACTGAATCACGACGCTCAAACTCTTGTCTCAGGTCCAAACATGAAGAATGGGAGAAGTCATCTTCTCGGGTGGTGATCTGCCAACGAGTCAACCTCTGCGACTGAATGTTCCGCCGAGGCATCTCGAGCCCACACACGCTTTGAGAGCAGCGCGTCTACTTTCACGGCCGTGGTTGCGTGTGACTTGGGTGCTCCATCAGAGGCTGTGTGCCGTGGCCTTGCTTTCACCGCTGCGCGTGTTCAGCTTCCCGTCTGAGGGGCTGCAGAGAGCCCTTGTCCTCCACCGAGATGATTGTCGTGCTTGGCCCTCAATGTGCCGAGAGCTGCGAATCCAGTCGTGGCTTCTCCACCTACTGCGGTTTCAGTCAGCGGTATTTTTCTGTTGAATGTCTCTGTTTGTAGTTTCAACGTATGATTTCTTTCCTTAAACCTTAAATGCAAATGTTAGGTCATATATGACCCCATGGGTTGGTACATCTTTCTGAAAAAAATTGTGATATATTCATATTCCAGGTATTCCTCATTAAACATGTTCGTGACACTAGGCAGTAATTTTTTTATTCATGTTTTCATTCATTTTGAGCAAATTTCAATATATTGAGAATTTAATTTGGATCAAAAATGACCCCCTTATGGAGGAGTGCAGGTATTGGTAGGTTGTGAATCCGATTGTTAAAAGAAATAAGCATGAATGCACCAAACATTAGCTTGACATCAACCTGACAGCAGCATGTTCAAATTAGATGTTATGGGGTTGATTCCAGGCTGCGCCAAAAGGAGAGACAAACAAGCAAACAAAAGAAAAACAACACCTAACAAACAAGGCCACGCGCCCTGTTCTGTGGATACCTGTCTGATCTCTGCTCCTCAAACAATTGGTTTGGATTGCAAGAAATGTAATTATTACCAAGTTTGAATGTTAAAGTGTTTAGAAGCTCTACCTGCTCCATCTTGGGAAGAGCCATCAGATAACCTCTGTTATGTTTTGAAACTGTACAAATAAAATCAAATTGAATTGAATTGAACGTGATGAAAACAACACTACACTGAGATGTTCTATTGTGATACACATTCCCAAAAGTGACCCTGACATCAAAAATATCCCTTGAGTCTGCAGAGGGCAAAATATTAAACCTTGAAATGAGACACATAAAGAAAATGAAAATAATGAGGAAATGATATACTGTAGCATTAGCGTGGGCCTACAGATAAAACCAGCTGCAGGGAACTCAAGTCGCCACCAGAGGACGCAGCAATCACAAACAAACATGTTAGCAAAGCCAACTAACAGGCGCTCGTCTCTGGATACAGCAGTGAGCGTGTGTTGAATTAGGGACGTTTACTTGGAGGTACATATATGGATTGAATTCTTCTTAAATTACATTTTGGGAATAATGATTAAAGACGCATCTCTTTCTCTGTTGTGTTTGTTTCTTAAACATGCATTGGATGTTGGATGTCTGGGATGTATCAGATGTGCATGTTCATCACCTTGACAGATATAGAAAAAACGACAAGAAAAAAATAGAAAAATTGTGACAAATGTGCCCCAGGTTGTGTTCCGATATTACCCCTGACCCCGCCGCAGCTCCTTCTCCTCAGGTGGGAGGGAGCGAGCGTCAGATGAGAAGAGGCAGAGGGGCTTTGAAAGGAGAGGAGGGTTACCGCGGCGATGCGAGGTGGTGACAGGATTGTGTGGCGATTCTCGTCCCGTCAAGCCCACTAATGTCGCGGTAATGCCACCGGCAGGCCGCGGTAAGGCGGCGATAATGAAAAACACCGGGGAAGACAATATCAAAAGGCTCCTCTACATCCTACGGTGGAGATTAGCCGACACAAAAGTAGGGTGGCGGAGGCAGAGGGAGCAGAGGCAGGCTTTAGTGCTGCTGATTGAGTCTCTTGTCGAGAGCTCCATGCCTGCAGCATGAAGTTACTGTGACTGACATCCATTATACGGCCTCTCACCGCCTCGCGCGCACGCACGCGCGGTGCACGCCAGCGCACGCGCGCAACATCCACTTTGCATTCATTGAGATCTCTTTCTCCATAAGAATCGTATTCTCTGTCGACTGAGAGGCGAAGACTGACGAATTTTCTTGTATTCTGTCTTTGAAGCCGGTCGCTCCCCTGCACCCCCACATATGTGTCAAAGTGCATTTATTAGACAGAGATGGGGGCAGGGGGGCGTCGACGAGAAGAGAAAAGGTTGTGTTTCTATCACAAAAAAGGATGTTTGACAGCTTAACTAAGCACTGATGGGTTATCAGGAGCCCAACGCCTCTGCAGTGCAGCAGCAGCAGCACGTGGAAGCTGCGAGATATTCTACAAAAACGCTCAATGAACGTTTACAAAAAAAAAAAACAAAAAAAAAACAGGCTTTGCAAATGCTTTGCGGTTATTTGAATATGTACACGTGAGCGTTCCAATAACAACCAAAAGCCTTACAGAAAAAGGCTTCTGATACAGATATGTAGATATACAGTAGATGTAGACCCGAATAGAGTACAATAGAGATAGATCAATGTAGATGTAGATAAACCCACATATAGATAAAGACAGACCTGCGAAAGCGAATTCAATGAAAGTGAATTTCGTTTTGAATCTATTGAAAAAAATGTATTGAATTCACTTGAAAGGCACAGTCATGCTTCCAAGGTCTATCTATCTATCTATCTATCTATCTATCTATCTATCTATCTATCTATCTATCTATCTATCTATCTATCTAACTGTCTGTCTGTCTGTCTGTCTGTCTGTTTGTCTGTCTGTCTATGTATATAAAAGAATATAAAATGTTTCTCTGTTCATTATTAATTTTTCACTTTTTTCTGTATTTTACAAAATCTAAACAAACAAACTCATTATTAAATCTATGGTGTATGTCTGTGTGTCTGTGTGCGTGTTTGTGTGTGTGTGTGTGCCCCCACCCCTGAGCTCCCCTCAGGTGTTCCAGCTTGTCAGTCACAGCAGGGGGATTATACAGTACATCCAGTTTAGGGACGTCTGGGGATGTCCCCCGCAGGAGAAGGAGGACATGGTGAGGGGGAGGTGCATCTCGGTGCGTCTTGGTGCGTCTCACTGTGCTGTGCTCAGCCTGCTGTGACCTGGATGAGTGGTGGAAGGAAGGAAGCAAAAAAAAAAAAAAAAA
>OMPJ01029000.1:0-12052 GCA_900312935.1 Carapus acus
TATCTCTCTCTCTCTCTCTCTCACACACACACACACACACACACACACACACACACACACAAACACACACACACTCTCTCTCTCTTTCTCTCTCTCTCTTTCTATCTATCTCTCTCTCTCTCTCTCACACACACACACACACATTACACACCAAAGGAAAACTTACATGTGCATACACAAGTGTGCTCTAATGTGCAGTATGTTCACATATATAATTGAACAAATGTGCGCACATACAGATGAACGCCAATACATCCACACACACACGCGCGCACACACACATACACACACACACACACACACTCACACACACACACACAAACACTTACACTGGCAGTCTGCACCAAGCATATCTGCAGGCCTACACACACAAACAATGGCACTGTGCAGTGTTGAAAACAAGCCGTTGAAATTCCCCTCAGGTTTCCAGCGGGTCCAAAGAGGTCAGTATCCTCCACAGGAATGTGGTATAAAGAGAAGAACGTAAATATTGCAAATAACACAAGTATATTCCTCCGCAGAAAGTCTGCTAAATGATCATCATGCGTCAATTTCACGACTCATGGGGTATGGAAGTCTACTCATAACTTCTTATTATTACCTTATATATTACCTATTGAAAGTTCCCAAAAGGTGTTTTCTTCTAAATAAATGGGTCGGCGCGGTCGCTTCATAGCTGAAATTGGCAGCGACGCCATCAATCCTGTTTGGCGCTCATTCTCGAAGAAAGGTATCAAGTGAATGCTAAGAAATACAAGCAGTGGATTTGCAAGGGGAACACTGGGAACAGCGCGTTCCATTTGTGTGATAATTCACGAGAACGTGTGGACTTTTTGGACGGGTGGGGGAGAATTGAGCCAAATCCTGAGACGAGACCGAGGTCCTGTTTGCCGGACCCATTGGAAGAGATACGCTGTGCCGGATAGTAGAAGATGAATATTAATGCAGCGGTCTAGTAGTGTCATCCTGAGGGAGTGGAGCTCTTAGAAATGGGTCTAACTCTGACCTGAATCTCTCTCTCTCCCTCTCTTTCTCTTCTCCCCCGCTTTCCCACCCCTCTCCCTTTCTCTCACTCCATAATTCATGTTCCATGCGTGTTGGTTGGCGATTATTTTTAGATAAGCAAGCCGAACGGACGGCGTAAAGGACGAAGCAGAGCAGGGGGGAAGAAGAGGGGCAGGTGTCTGACATACAGCAGACCAGTGCTGAGGTAGTCCCTGTTTGTTTACACCTCTCCAAGCTCCATACAAACACACACCTACCCCACCCAGGTAAAAAGGTGGTATATTTCTGTGTGTGTGCTCAGCCCTGTCTGAAGCTGCAGATACGGTTGTCTGTTCCGGTTGACAAAAGATGACACTGATAGCGTGGAAAGGATGTGGAAGATTTCTGAAGAGCTGAGCTATAATCGCCCAAAACCGAATCTCCTCGTACGGCAGCAGCATGGGGGTTGGCTGCCACGTGCGCCGCACGCTTCCGATGGAGAAACCAAATTTTTGATTGAACGTTCTCTTGGCTGTGACGAGCCCGGTTGACTGACGCTTGCTCGGAAAGGGGGACAGACGAACTGCGCCTCTTTGGAAATTGTGTGTCGATGCTTGAGACGTTTATCAACAGCGGCAGTTTCATCACGTACATGTCAACAAATGTCTCTCTCCCTCACATCACAGCGGCTGTTAGAGACGGCCGAGGTTTCATAACGTCGCACACCGCCGCACGGGCGAGCTCCCGCCGTACACAGACACTGCAGCCAATATTGCAGTTACAAGAGGCTGAGTGCTCTGAGGAAAATGTACCACAGGCTTTTTGGCCTCGACGATGAGCGTAAATCAGTGTGATGTGCGAACAATAAACTAAATGGCTTCCGTCGTGGAGCCAGGTAAGCTTAAAGGTCTTCAAAATCGTTCCAAGAAACTCTGCTGTCAGCTATTATCCAGACGGAGAGCAACAATCAATCAAAGCTCAATTGCCGTGACCCTTGACTCTATAAATATAGGCCTCTGTGTGTATGTGTGTGTGAGTGGGGAGGGGGTGGCTCGTCGCGTCCCTTCACTCTAGCAAGTGAATCTTTGCGACGTGATTGTGTAAGGCGTGACATTAATGATTCAGAGTACACGCGGCCTCACGCTAATTGCTCTCCCAGCTATTGATTATCAGACAAAGGTGTAACATCACCATCCAGCCGCGGATGACGGAAGAGAAAACCCGAGACAAACACGCATCAAAGAGTACGGCTCACGCCTATGTGCTTGCTGGGCTGAACGGATATGCAAGGAGGCGGTCACGCTGTTGAGAGGGGGGCAGAGGAGTATCAGAAGTGAGTTGGAGAACTTGGTGTTATTAGAGCTGACAGAGGGAGAAGGAAGCGAGAGAGGGATGAGGCAGAGGGCGAGGGATGAGGAGAGATGGGATTAGAGTGGAAGAGGGTGCGAGAGCATCTGAGTAAGGGAGGAGAGTGAGTAGAGCAGAGGGGAGTAGGATGGAGTGAAGACGGGGTGGAAAATATATCTTCAAGTAATCCCACAGGTCTTGTTCGGTAATGCATTTAGTTGTAAATAAAGGTATTCATGCGTGTTCTCAGGTAGGAAAACACCCAACGGCTGCACGAGGGACAGTTCATAACACTGATCCCATAACGAGAACAAGTGTAGTAATCCTCAAGGATATAAAACAGCAGTTGACGTTTTGGGATCCTGCGCCAAGAAAAACTGGGTTCTGATCCATAGTTTCTGTTATCACACGTGATACCATCGTAAAAGCCATCACTCACTTCACAAGAGAAAATAGGATGAGGTTACGTACATCTTACTAGCCCGGATCCATACGTCCGGCATGCACCGCGCTTTACACTGCGGAGAGAGAACTCACCTCGGCCACCTGGAGAAAAGATCCGAGCGCAGCCGGGGAACTTCGCCGCCGTTCACTTGACAATCACGGGTACCGCGGCGTCTCCGGACCCATCTCCCATTACCCCTATCTTCCACTCCCTCTTTTGTCTATATATGTTCTCTCTTCACACCGCAGAGCTCGGACGATAAGCCGATGACAGCCAAGCAGCGGTGGTGTCTTAATCTCCCCCTCCCCGGGAGGAGCGCGGCGAGGATGCCCTCCCTGCGCTTGGGTTTACTCCGGGTGAAAGATGGGGAGGACGACGACGGTGCGCCACTTAAACTGGAGTTTGTAATCCAGCGGCTCCATCAAGGGAGATGCGTAGAGCGCGCTGAGCCCATACACCAGGCAGCTCCAAGTCGGACTACTAGCGCCATCTAGTGGTCGCTGGTTTGAACTGTCTCCGCGGAACGGAGCGGCTCAGCTTCTCTTAGGATCAGCGCGGCATCGAGACGCTCTAACCTGCTGTCACAATCTACGGCCTAACATCGTCCAAATTCAAGCTATTTCGTTTTAGATTTTAAATTCGAAGGTGTTTTCTGCTTCATAATTATCGATCTATTTGATGTTATGCGCAAGACAAATGTTTGAATTAGGAGTAAAACCCTTATTAATCTCAGTTCAATTTCTTACCAACACTCCCGAGATGACACAATAATTTGTGGTTATTTGCACACCGGTCTGGTAACCCTATGTTTAGCCCTCAACCAACAGAAACAACACGGTAGATTAATTGACTGTTGCCTCTGTTCAGCTAATGTGGAGTCCTGCTTGCCCTATAATGCTCGTTTTTCACAGCAGACACTTTGATTTATTTTAACAGGGGAGGCACTGGTACAGTTAATCACATTAAGACCGTGATTTGATTTTGCTGCACCAGTGTTCAGGGACCTGGCAACTGCTCTACTCTGCAGCGTACTAAAAACAATTGATTTTTAAGTTCAATAGCCACTTTTGTTCCAGTTGTGCAGTTTATTAACAAATTACCAGATATTGTGACAAACATTTATGATGTGTTGTGATCAAAGGGGGATATTGTCATTTGAAGGATGTTGACAGTTTGGTCTGTAATACATGCATACCAAATGGTAAACAGACATAATGATGATTCTCCTCCATATTTTATCATGATAAAGGAGATGTATAGGTATGGTCGTTGTTGACACATCTGTTTGGGGGACGGTGAGCAAAATGTAGCGGTACCAACGCCTCTGGTCAGAAAAAGGAGAATGAAAAACCCAACCAAACAGACAAAACAGCAAATGAATGGCGCTGATATATTCACCTGTTTATTCATCGGGCTGCAGGTGAATAAACAGGAGAATGGGCGTTGGGATGACATTTAAAAAGATCGATGAGGTCATCGTGTGGCTGGAGCTGCGACCCCCCGCATTGTTGTTCGGGAGAACCACGCCCCGGCCACCGCGTCCGGCTCACCAGGCTCGGCTAGCGCGACACAGCTACATCCGGGCGCTCTCATCTCGTTCCGAACCCAGCGAAGATGGCGACCTCAGGGAGGAGTACGTTATTATCCTCCAGCTCCGCCGCATCCAAGAGCACGCTGGAAAACCCCAACCCAGAGGATGAGGACGGACAGAATTTATGGTGGGCTTTATCCTGAATTATACGGGGTTGCGGGTGTTGCGTTGCTTATGAAGGCGTCGGGCGTTTGTGTGGTTGGTGCCTGAGTGAGGATGGTTTGACAGCTAGCCTGCTAGCTGGGCTAGCTGGCTAGCATCATCACCGCACTGACAGGCACTGATAACGGCTGCCCATTGACACAATCGTGTAGCGGAGATGTCGCCTTGTTTTTAGCCCTGTCACACAATGAATGCTAATGGGTAAATAGCACGCCTTTTTGTCTGTATTGCTCCCATAACCATGTTCTGTCTGCAGGTCGACCATCCTGAGTGAAGTGTCTACCCACTCCAGATCAAAACTACCATCCGGGAAAAATGTCCTGGTGATGGGTGGGTATCCGTGCTCGGGTTAGCCGAAACTACCCCTGCTGCTCGGTGGCTAGTGCAGCTAGCTTCGAGACTGACATGGCGATGCTTTGTGTTCGAACCCGGTTGTTGATGCGTCGGCTAGCAGAGAGAGGCAGGTGTATTTTCAAAGCGCCTCCTCCCCGAACACACACACAGGGAACGCTGACTCTCTCTCTCCCCCCTCCTTCTCTCCCTCCCTCATTCACACACACACACGCGTACTGCCCCACCGCGGCCTGTTTTCAAACGGTGCAGAGTCATTCTAGCATGAAGCGATGCTTCTTGGAGTCGCAGATGATACGATAGCACAGCGCTATAAATCGTGATCTCCGTGTGTGTTTGTGTTTATGTGTATCCTATCCTTATGCGCTCCTATGGTAATGAGGGCCATGCCTGGACCAGACGGAGCCAGGCGTGGTGTCTCACAGTTTGCGCATCCGCTTTGCGCGTCACAGACACTGGATAATCCTCCGCGTGTGCCTGCTAAACATTCGGCTAATCATTGAATTTGGCGCTGGGTGTGAGTGGTGTATTGTGGCTGTTGAAACGCAGTGAGAATGTAACTAAAACACCACTCCTCCGTCGTCATCATTGGGAATGACAGCCAAAGCGTTTGCCAGTAATCTGCATTTATTATTTACATGGTTGCACAGACCCTCTGAAAACCAGCGCATGTTCAGTCATTGTCTGTGATCGATAACAACCCACAGATGATTTGTATTACAATAAGGCACTTCCAATAATCCAGTGTGTGAAAAGAATAGAATGCTTTTATTATCATTGTGCAGCACAACAAAAAGAGTTATGGCACAATGAAATTATGTGCAATAGCAGTACAAAATTATGTGCAATAACGTGGAAGAATTGCTTTTTCTCTTACATACTATGAATACTAAAACATGCAGGGGGCGTTGTCACCCCTTTCTCCTCTGGTCATCCATTGTTCTGGATGTCAGGCACCTGGCATGGACAAAATTACACAGATGTTTGTTCCATTTGTTTAGAGGAGTGGTGCTATCTACAATGAAGATGCTTAATGCTGCTTGGCACTGCCCATGGCCATTTTTGCTCTGTAGAATAAATCTTTTTTTTCTTTTTGTGGATTTTCTAATGCTGTTTAATCACACTTTGATATGGTCTGTGTCCAGGTGAGGTGGGCTCAGGGAAGACTACTCTGGTTGCTAAGCTACAAGGAGTTGATGAGTACATGAAAGGGCGCGGCCTGGAATACCTCTACTTCAGTGTCCATGACGATGACATTGATGGTAGTGACTCATTCTTCCTCAGCACAGCATCATTTGTCAGCTGAATCTGTATTGTGCCTTTTTGTGCATAACTGAGTGTCCTGTTTTCATTGGTTTCCTTTTGTGTGCGTGGGTGTGTGTGTATCTTTTGTCTGTGCCCGCCTGGATATTGCACGCATGTTTTTTTAGACCACACCAGGTGTAATGCCTGGGTATTAGATGGAGACTTGTACCACAAAGGCCTGCAGGGAGTAGCTGTACCAGTGGATACCATTAGTAACACACTACTGCTGATAACAGTGGACATGTCACGGCCGTGGAATGCCCTGGACTCTCTGCAGAAGTGGGCTGCTGTCGCAAGAGAACATATCGATAAGCTCCGGGTTGCCCCAGAGACGCTGCGAGAAATGGAGCACAGACGTAAGCCTTCGTAGTACAGTGTTACAGCTCTTGGGGTGGAAATTTGAGTAGTGAAAAGCATTTTTTATATCGATGGGGAGAACACTTTCTATGAGGTTACAAAATTCCATGAATAGTAGAGGTGGTCAGATGTAAACAAAACCTCAAAATATATTGTCTCACTAAAACGTAAGTCTTAGTGAACATTGTCTGTCTGAACAGTTGTAAAGCAGTTCCAGGAGTACACAGAGCCCGGTAGTGGCGAGGACGGCACCCCGCAGAGGAGGAGTGAAGAGGAGGAGAGTGTGCTCCTGCCACTGGGAGACAACACACTCACACACAATCTCGGAATACCAATGGTGGTGGTTTGCACAAAGGTACACAGACACGCACTGCAAATTTGATGTGTCCACATGCTTGCACGCACCTTGATGTCAATCTGAGCGCCAACTTATCTCCTCCACAGTGTGATGCTATCAGCACACTGGAGAAGGAGCATGACTACAGAGACGAGCATCTGGATTTCATCCAATCCCACATCAGACGTTTCTGTCTTCAGTGTATCCTTCATCAAAATATAGCGCTGCGTGCATGTACAATGTATGTGATGCTGTATTTTCTTAATAAGACTTAAAGGTGTCAGGAAAGTATTTTCTGTGTTCTTTTGCTTTGGAAAAATCTGTCTTTCTTCCAAACATCTTTCGATGATGGATGGAAATAGAGGTATATGGCATGGCAGGATGTGTTGTTTTTGGACAAAAACATGCCCTCAGCATGATTATTGGAATATTTGGTCACTGTTCCCTGTGACAGAGGTGTGCTGATGTTTTCAAAATTGCTTTGTTACAATGTTAGGGCGATACAAATGGCTAAGTACCAAATGTAGCTTGAAATTGTTTTTGTTTTTTGGTGGTTTGCTCATGACAGTACTCTGGAGTGAAAGACATTTTTGTGTGCAGCAGTCATGATGCTGCAAAGCTTGAGCTGCTCTGTGAAACAGCTGTTGAACTTAGTCATTTTCGCATTGTAACGTGTTTGATTTTTCCACCAGCATATTTTAATGTCCTTGACAGTCGCACCAGACGGGGCATCTCTGTTATACACATCAGTGAAGGAGATGAAGAATCTGGATGTACTGTACAAATATCTAGTCCACAAACTCTACGGCTTTCCCTTCCACTGTCCCGCACAAGTGGTTGAGAAAGATGCTGTTTTCATGTAAGCACACGGATATTGTGTGCGCACCCTGGTTAGACCGACAGTTTGCGCTTTTGGCGTAATATTGCTCTTTCCTCTTCCAGTCCATCGGGTTGGGACAACGAGAAGAAGATAGCGATACTACATGAGAACTTCCAGACACTAAAATCAGATGATAATTTCGAGGACATAATAGTGAAGCCGCCAGTCAGAAAGGTACTAACTTCTACTTAAAAAGAGCATAATTTGGCAAGACCCTCTTAGTTAGTGTAAACATTGAGATTGAGGGTGTTGCGTTGCTGTGTTATTCCTTCCCCAATCATTTTTATATGTAACAGCCCGTGCATCAAGATTCACCAAATAATTCTGCCATGGTCTTCAGGGATTATGATCCATTCTAATATCATTGCTCCAGTGTTCAACTAAAGGAGTTAATATTTGCTCTCATTTTTTCCACATGCCAGATTGTACACGAAAAGGAGATTCAGGCTGAAGATGACCAAGTGTTCCTGGTGAAATTGCAGGTGAAAGAGAATATCTGCTCATTGCAACATCTCAAATTGTAACCCAGAGGACAAATGCTTTCTCTCAAGTCAGAGTTTTGCCAAAACATTTCTGTTCTCATTTGCAGTCGCTGCTTGCCAAACAGCCCGCTGTGACAGCGGGGCGGCCAGTGGTGAGTACCCCATGTCCCCTCTTCTCTCTCTCTCTCTCGCTCTCGCTCTCGCTCTGTCTTTCTCTATCTCTTGGAATTCCTCACTCCACTGTCTCTCTTGGCTCAACTGGTCCATTCTTTGCCAATAGGACACAACCACCAGAGCACCCAGCGGCTCCCCTAGGACAAGTAATCGATCTGCGGCAGCCAACGTAGCGAACGCCATGCCACAGTCAGGTACACACTCATGACACAGAAGGCGTCTACTGGACTGACATTCAATCTGTGCAACATTCGCTGTGTGTTTTCAATCTTTGGCGCTGGCTGTTGCAGGTCAGACTAGCGAAGGGGTGCTGGCCAACTTCTTTAACAGTCTACTGACCAAGAAAGCTGGTGCTGGAGGCCCTGGGACGCCAGGGGGAGGTAACAACACTCCTGGAACTGTACGTAAGTCAGGTGAGTTCGCTTGGGTGCACACACATACACACAGCCACATACACACACACTCATACACGGGAGTGTAGAGGACCATATGTTTTATTTCCTTAAGATCTCTCAAACTTCTGACTCACACCCCCGCCATTTCTCATTCCATGGGTTTTATCGCTTCTGTTTTATCTTTTCACCTATCTCCCAGTTTTGTACCTCAGAGCCCTGAACAGTGCACGTGGTTAAGAGAATCATGACAGTCTGATGGCATGTCTCAGCACACACACATGCACACAGACACACACTCCAACATACTCACACACTCATCCATCCCAATGTCTGTGCTTGTTTTCTGTCTGTGTGATTATGTCATTTGTGAACAGAGGTCTCTGTCTGTTTCCTCAATCCACTGTTAACATCAATCATAATGTGTGTGTGTGTGCTAGTCAGAGGATGCTGGCCACGTTAAGGTGTGTGTGTGAGATATTCTTCAATTCTAATTGCTTGTCTGTCTCATTATTTACTTTTTCCCCTCATCAGCCCTAATTTTCAATCAATGTCCTAATTTGAGATCACCTCCTGTGCCCCACATTTCCCTTTGTGCAGAAACACTGTGTTTTGAAGAACTGCACAATTTAATTGGTTACCGGTACGCACGTTACACAAAAGATCATTGGTGTTATTTTGAAGCTGGAACAGTGGTTCAGGAGAAGATCTCATACATGATTATTTTGGGACTTACTTGCACCCGTAACAAATGACAGAAGTGCATGGCTAAGTTGTTCACGAATGCACTTAACAATGTCATGATATTAGAATGGAAAATGGTGCAATGTAGTTTTGGCCCATAATTTTATAAATGTGGCTGCATATGCACGTTGTCTTGCTACCACACTGAGGTTAAAATACATTTTCTGTCGTTGCCATTGTACCTTTGTAGATTTTCTCGTTGGAACTATCACAGGACCTCATACATATTTTTATGATAGTGTATTGATTTCATGTGAGGACAAAGCACGTGATCGCCACTGCAGAAAATTTTTTCATCCTCTGTATGCGACTTTGTGCAAGCAAGCAAGTTATATTTTTTTTCCCCTCTCCAGGGGGGCAGTCCCCGGCCCCCCAACCAGCCACTGAACATGATTGTCTCCACCTGTCGTTCACTCATCACCTGCCCCCAACTTGTCTTTCCATCAACCCTGTTTTCAGCCAAATTTGGTTTGCATGCTGCATCGCATCTCTCATTACATCCGTCACGCACATTGCGCATGATTCTAACCATGTGTAACTGTGCTCCAGGGAAATCTATTCTGACTACTCAAAATGCTCTGTTAAGTCAAGGACACACTACAACATTTTTCTGCCCGATTCTATTTCGGATTCCCAGTTGGGCAAAGTCTGAATCAGTCTTCACCAGTGTGAGCTAGTTGGCACCAACATCTATTAGTGTCTTGGGGTGAAAGATGCAAATCTGTGAGTGCATGAGGGTGGGAAGGGGAGGGAACAACCATATTCAAATAAATAAGATTTTTTGAACAAACCTGGAGCCAAAGCTAATGGAGAGGAGAAAGTCAGTTGCAGGAAGCGGTTTCAGTGGACGATGAGGAGTTGCTCAAATATCAACACTAATCGAAAAACATTCTCTGCCTCTTAAGGTTTGTCAGCGGTTGGCAGGCAACTACATATTTGGTATATTCTCATTTTGTTAGTTTACTCTTCAGGGACAGTTTTGCAATATTTCATGGGTGCGTGCGCTGTAGTTGGTCTGACAAATGATTTAGTGTGTAATTCCTCATCAGACGCAGCTTTGTGATCGCCATTCTCTTAGTCATCATACCATAACTTGCTGACTCCAGACTGTCAGTGGTTTTCTGAAGTCTTCTAAATATCTGCGACGACTTTGAAAGCTGTGTAGTGTGTCCCCAGCTTTATCTCCTGCATCAGCTATGGTTATCTTTGCGCGTGCATGCTGGAGTATGTGCCTGGTTTGTATGGTGCCATAATGCTCACATCCCTTTGTGTCTGTCTGTGTGTGCAATTGTGTGCATGCATGCAGGTTCCAAGCTGGGCCTGAGTGATGTGCAGGCAGAGTTAGACCGCATATCCAGCCGGGACGCCGACTCCGATGTGACAAATGCCAACGACACCTCTGCCACAGACAGCCAGGACACATGAAGATCAACATGCTTCACCAAGCTCTCTCCTTCCCACTCTGCCACCTCAGTCTCTCTCCCCCCCAACCTTCCTTGCCCTTCCACCACCCCACTGTCAACTCCTTTCAAGCGGGGACGTTATTTTTCGCCATTGTCTTTGTCACTCTCTGGCTGAGGAGGAGGACTGGGCCTCCCCTCCCCTACCTCATCGTCTACATCAGCCTCGCTTTGCTCGTCACTCCCTCCTTCCCCTTTTCTCCCATTACCAGCATCACATCTGGGTTGTTACACTGAAGGCAAATATTTGTCACTGTTACATGCAGGATTTTCTGTTACGTGAGAGTGAGAGCTTTCAGCAAAGCGATGTCGGCTGGCGACGTCGCGGTAAGAGGAACCGGCCGAGGTCAGGCAGGAGCGGGTTTTAGAAAGATGGAGTTTGAAGCGATGGAAATGGTTAATCCATTCATTGATTGTGATCGGCTTGTCTTTTAACTGGAGGGAGTGTGTGGGGGACGGGTGTGTGCGTGTGTGGGAGGATGCCACTGAAGCGTTCTTGAACAAAAATTATGCCTGAAACAAAAGTTGAATTGTTTCAAAGCAAAAGGGACAAACATACCAGTATCTGTGTGTGTGTGTGTGTGTGCGTGCGTGAGTTTGTATGTATGTATGTGCATGAGCATGTCAGGGAACGTGCGAAAAAGAGAGGGAGGAAATAATGGAAGGTGCTTTAGCCTAAACAACTCTGAGGGATGTCCGGCTGTTCTGCATTTCCAACCAAATGACAAAATGTGTTACTATGCCGTTACACTACGAGCTCTTCAAAACTGTGTGTTGTTTTTATCGTAGGAGGGTCAGCTTTGCCCCTCCATGGGATCCAAGCTTGATAAAGTCAAACGCAAAACTGCACAATCCCGCACTTCTCCACTTCATATGGCCCGCAGGGGCACCCCCTCAGTGGCTACCAGTTCTGCATACGACCAAGCGGCCCCTCAAAAAACAGACAGCTCTAGCCTGTAAATTACACAGTGCACTGACAGGGTGGGGGGTTGATGGATAGCTGAGCTTTACCTGTACAGATAGAGGCACTACTGAGTGAGT
>OMPJ01029003.1:0-22899 GCA_900312935.1 Carapus acus
CGTGGGATGGACAAGGTGAGTGGAGCAGAGAGAGGGGAACTGAAAGAAAAGGGAAAGAGAGAGGGGCGTAAATTTGCATCGGGTTCAATTAAGTAGCTTTGAAAGGCTATTCGGCTAAATCAATTTGAAGTCCTTTATCGAAGGACTGCTGGGATTTGTAAATAAATCAGTCTTTTACAAACACCCCACACACACACACATATCTATTATCTTCAGCTGAAACCACATACAGATATCTACATAAAACATTATGGGAAGTTTTTACTTTCTTCCCCTTTGCAGTGTGTTCTTTGCAGGTGTTGTGTAATTCTAAGACTTACTGATGCCACTCGGGACTCATGGAGCATTTTTTATATTGTGCCTCTCATTAAAATCATCGGATTACCTTAATGAATTAGTGAAGCAGTGGCACTGCGTGACTCTCTCCTTTTCCGATGTTTTGGTCCTCTGATTTTGTGTTTTGGCTGCAACTGCAAAACTATTGCAAACCTGTTTGCGGGTCATCTTCCACAGAAATGTGGCTGAGCGTAATATGCTGAAAATCATTTTGGCGCGCTTCTACTTTCAAACCTCCAGCGTGTTTTTATTAAATCTCTGCCTTGACTTTGTTCTGCGCAAATCAAGTGGGCACAAGCAATGTGACATATAATGCAGCCTGAACAAGGAGGAGCAAGATAAAAGTGAGTCAGAGTGTAAATGTTTTAGAACTCAAAAGTCCCTCACAATTCTGTCCTCATCCAAAGCACAGAATGACATCGTATTAATGTCCTGAGTTGCCATGTGAACGGATGCTTTTTCCAAGTAAGACTCAAATAAGAATCAGCCTCATGTGCCAAATGTGTTTGTATAAATTATTATTTTGCCTCTGACCTCTGGGAGCTGTCCAGCATTTGAATTTACACGCAAAAGAATTGGCCTGTTTTACAACTGTGATGAATTGTCATCGTCCAACACAATTAAAAATATTTTGGCCATTCTTCCAAGATGAATTCATTTGAGTTTGGCAATCTATTTCCTGTCTTTGCTGCCAAAGTAAATCTGATATCTTTGTGATATCAAAAATAAAGCAATTTAGTCTTCCTGGCATCAGACTTGATAATACAATTTCCCCATTTGTTTTCAAACCACTAACATCATTTGATTGTCAGCTACTCCCATTGGACGATAAATCATCCAATTAACATTGAGCTAATGGGCGGGATTTTAATTAAAGCCATCAACATCTCTGGTCCTCATCTAATTTGATTCAACAGCTATCTGCCGTTTGCTTTTTTTAACTTGTTTTTGCGGGGCAGACTGCTATTCCCATGTAGGCCCCAAACCCACAGAGAGAGAGAGAGTGTGAGTGAGACTTCATATGAGAGAGAGCCACAAATTAGAAAGGGAACATTCTTTGCTAAATAATCAGACATAGGTGGCCAATAGCACAGGAGCACACATACAGAGGAAAAGGGAAGGAGGGAGGAGGAGGGAGAGAGAGAGAGAGAGGGAGAGAGAGAAAGCGAGAGCGCACTAATAATCAAGGGAGTGCTTTGTCAGATTAGTGTTGAAGAATAGGAGCAGAGGGAATAGAGAATATAATGGAATGAAGATGTGAACATTGGGATTTCACATCGCCGTATCATTATATTCATAGCAAGCAATCTCCTGATGCATCATTTGAGAATTGTTAAGAAACAAACTGACCTTTATTTTCTCATACAAATGCTCACTCATTTCACAAAAGATCTTTTTGATCTATGTTCAGTTCCTCAAAGCTTTTGCATTTGCAGTTGTTCCTCTGGAGGAGCTCAGTAAGTGACTGACCCACAATGCCCGGGCACATAAAAGAGTCAACAGAGTAGCTCCCACTGATGTAGCAATTAACGCTGAGCTGCAGAGTGAACACACAAAACCACGGAGCACTTTATACCAAGCACACAATCCATTTCCTCCCAAGGATCAGATAGAGCGGAGACGTCCAATCTCCCGATCTCACACGCTTTTGTCACAGTGGGTAGAAGAGTGGAGACTCGCAAGATGTCTTTCATCTAACATCAACTACAAACACAGCAAAACAAACAAACAAAAAAAAAAATACAAGGCCGTCAGAGTTGTGAGGAGGAGAGAGGAACACTAAAGGGCTCCACACGTGCATTGATTAGCAAAGGCACTTGATGCTTAGTAACAGTTAACATCTAAGTGTCTTGTTGTAAACAAAGAGCACTTTTCTGGTTGAAGGCTGTGTCTAATTAGCAAAATGAAGAACAACAAAATGGCTGATTGGCTGATTGAGGCATCATTATGAGTTTGGTCCACTTTGAAAGCACATCAGTCCTCAGATTTCCTCTTCTTTCAATGCCTCTTTTTTTGTGTGTGCTAAGAATTGTTAACATGTCCCCTTGTGGTTGACTTCCAGGTCACACCCTTGATTTTTGATATACTTTCACAAACCTTTCGGTAATCATAGGGTGTCTGGTCTCAATCCCTAACGCCCCTGTGGAGGAACCTGCAAGTCCGGTGTGGATACATTTGCTGTAACTCCTCTGCACTGCTCGCCACCTCCAAAACAAAGAAAGTAGCAGTGTAAGGATGTCTGTCGATCCCAGTAGATTCACACCTGAGCTATCAAAGGTGGGCAGGGACTGAAAGATGAGTTTGCAAAGGAAAAAAAGGGAATAAAATGACCTCTCTGGACTCAACCTGACAGACAGAGATGCTCTGTCTTCAGCGCTGAGGGGTCATTTGGGATTAAAAGAGGTCACACAAGGATTGTTAGATGTAAGGATGAAAAGTGTGAGAGTACAGTTGGTCACAGTAAGTCATATCAAAGGGAATAATATTTTTTTCTAATCGAATACAGGTGATGCCTGTTTTGCTATTTGGATTGGAATGGCTACGTAATGGGGCATTAATAGCAGGACCTAGATAATAATTACAGGGACGGAGAGCAGACACAGAGAGGACAAGAATGGAAGCTGTGCCGCAACATCTACAGCCACGACCCTGCCACCACACGACAACTGCCAGTTCCACCTTTGGAGCGTTGGTACAAGACCTTTGAAACGGGGCTTGCAGAATAACTCGACCTGCTCGGTGGGTTGTAGCAGGTCAGACGCAGGCCAAAGTATTTCCCACCAGAGATTTAGTTTGGTGGGGTTCTACAACCTCAGCACTCCAGTTTAGGAGAGCCATCTGCCGTACCACAGCAGCACCAAAATGGCAGTTACCTTTGATTTCTCATCTCTTCAGCCACCTGAGCAGCTGTTGGGGTTTGATTGAGTGTGTTTGGGACACCTGAAAGCAACAATAGCTTGGACAAGTCAAATAAAATCATTGGAGGTCTGTTCCAAGGCTTCAAGGGATGAAAGTACACAAGCCACATATGCTAGACACGTTTTCTTCCAACTAACTCAAGTCTGCCAGGATAGTTCAAGTCAGAATCAAATATAATGTGTCTGCATCCATCATCTTGTTCACTCTTCATTCCAACACTACCACACAATGGTGAGGGGTAGGCCGCCACTGCTATTGCTCTTGATTCAGATCTTTCCTTCCCCTGAGCTGAGCAGTTTCTTCAGGTTTCCAATGCCAATTTTGCTTTTCAGTCCCGCAATCCCCATGGTTAATCTGAATTGTTGCAATGACAATAAAGATTCCCGATTCCTGATCTCAACTTTGATGTTTGTTTTGATGTACAACTTCCGCTCTTTGCTTCAGTTGTACACAAATTTGCATCGCATGTATCCTGTAATGTCTGATACTGTATGACCAACTCTAAGAGAGTATAAGTCAAATTCAAAATGTCCCCTCACTGTGAGCATCTCTCATTGCTCCTTCTGTACAGGGCATATGGACAGTATACAAACTACCCACTTACAAAAACATGTTAACATCACATTCCCACACATGACGAGTGAAACACAGCCTTCTTTCTCTCTCCCTCCTTCTCTGCACTCTGTAAATGCTGTGGCGTGGACCAGGAGTGACAGTGAAAAGACGTGAGCACTGACAGTGTTCCCAACATCTCCATGACTGACCTTCCCATCACAGCCATTGCTACTTCTCTCCTCCAGCACGTGTTCATTTCTTTCTCTCCTTCATGCTTGTCCTGCTCTCTCACACACACAAATGCACACATCAATGTGAATATATTTGTGTCAGTCAGACCAACAAACCATGAATCTCACTAGAATCTCATTGGCGTGCGTGCGTGCGTGTGTGTGTCGCATATGGATGCATCTCTGTTTTGTATGTACACCATATACGTCCTCCACTCCAACATATAAACTATCTATGTGACTTCCTTGGAAGCTGTTTTAGTGTGTGTGTGTGTGTGTGTGTGTGTGTGTGTGTGTGTGTGTGTGTGTGTGTGTGCGCACTCGCACCCCTACACATTTGCATTTGTGTGTGTGGCCTCCTTACTGGTCTGCCTGTTCAGAGGCAAATGTACTAGTAGCTCTTAAATTAGTCATGCATCAGTGTGGGCATAATTCACGCAAACACAGTAGCAACAGTGACACACACACGCGCGCCGATGATGCATGGAATCTGAGAAAACGCATGCGCACACACACACAGAGCAAGCGAGACAGAGGATAAGAGAGCGATTAAGCAGGGGGCCAACCTCAGATCTCCTGACCTCATCACTTGCTAAACTCAAGACTCCCCGGAGTTACGCAGCCATTTATGACAAGTCATCTATCTTGCGCACCCCTTCCATCCCTGCACTCTCTCTCTCTCTCACACACACGCGCGCGCGCACACACTCATGCAGGCTCGCGAGTAAGGTGCTGTGATGAATTTCTGCCCATTAAATGGCTAATGAATAGGCGAGGATACCAATCCCCTTAGCCTAGCCTGTGTGTGTGTGTGTGTTTCTGTTGTTGTGTGTCTCTGCGTGTGTGTACTACCATTTTCAGCATTATGAAGCATTAATGGGGATGCAGGAAAAGTCAGGGTGAATTAAAGAGTACCTATATCTGGGCCTATATAAGTTCTCTATGGTTAATAATGGCACAAATAATGCAGAATATCTTCAAAGAAATTCCACACAGATCTTTTATTATAAAAATCTTTCATTGTATGACCTTTCTTTTACACTCCCTGGGTTAAGGTATTTTCCAATAGCCAATGCTGACGTTAGTAGCTTATCCCTGCCCAATACTTAGTAGCTGAGTAATTGATGCAATGACTAAAGATGTGAATTTAAGACTTCGCCTCTAATCTGACTCTTAGTGACTGTCGTCACTTACTCGAATTTTGGACATTTGGTTCTTGCTCATCTCTGGTTTTGTGAGCTGATTTCTACAATGTACGTTCGGCTCTGTGCTCCTCTACTATTGGTGGCATGGTTCATCCTCCATTAAATTCCTGCTGACCGGGTAAAAAAAAGTTATAGCCATGGGGTAAAATGGAACTTTTTAGTACCTTGTGATGGTCTTAACGCTTGCTCTGAAGCCAAGAATGAAATCTTGATTTCCACTGGAGCTTGAGTCACCGAAAAGAAAAATGCCCACTTTTGAAATAGTACCGTCTGTACCATTCCTGTACAAAACAAAACAATTTCCCCGGGACAATGGGATTCGAATTCATCATGGAACATGTGTGTGTATGTGTGTGTAAGGGGTGGGTGGGGGGCTGGGGTATCCAGTGGACCTGCTCCTGTTGGTGAGAACCTGGCAGTAGCCAAACAAATTATCTCTCTGTCCATAACAGTTCATCTATCACAGCATAAACCCATAAAGATCCACTTTCGGGCTAATGGAGACATTATACTCAAGCTGCTGTACTCAAGCTTCATGCACCTTTTTTTTCCTCCTCTCCACTCTGCATCACCTTTTCTATCGCTTTCGCTTCCCCCTCTGTGCGTCTTTTACGACGTTTTATCATGGCTTGCTCATCCATCTCCTCCCCTCGTTCTCACTCTGCTCACATCAATAATAACTGTCCTCCTCAGTTCCATCATCACTCCATCAGTGATGCGACTCTCCTCCACCCTTCCGCCAAGCGATGACGCGTCTAAGGTTTGCAATTCGTTTGTCTGCCATTATTCTCAGACAAGCACAAATTCAGTCCGCTGGGAAACGTGTAGAGGTACATTTGCATATAACAAGCAAAGTTCCTGTTGACCTTAAAGGAAGGACTGCTTTGTAGAAACAGAGCGTTTTCTGAATAACTGCACATTTGGTGTGTTAAGATTTCTATTACCTTAAAATGTTTTTTTTCTGAAGGATATAACTTACGCATTTGATCTATTCTCAATCTCTGGATGGAGTGAGTTGGCTGTATGAGACGGACCAAAAAGTGATCCAGTGATTTGCTCAAAAACACCAACTGTGCTCCAGGATGTGCTCCAGGAGAACGCAAGAACTGAGCAAGTAACCCCCTCGTTTTTAGAACATTGTGCACTTTTGAATGTGGCTGCACCCTCTATCACAATCGAGATTCCCTGCTTAGGGTCATGGTGCGGAGGTGGAGAGAGCCACTGTCAATAAAACAAAAGAAACATTAGCTTCTTCATGTGGAGATAAGGTTGATTTGGATTGCTTGCATCACTGAGAAGAGGTGACTAAGAGAAGGACGATATACGGATTACTTGTCTGCTAATTTAAATCGTGGGTCTGCACAACCTGTTTACAACATTCGCAAAGCTTCAGCACCACGATGAGGAATTCTGAACTGGAATCAAAGTGGGTTTGATTGTATATAGAAACTCTCTTCTTTTTCCTTCTTTCTTTCCTGACTTCTTACACCGGAATGGAGCACCTTAGTTTCATGACTCAATTCAATTGCTGTAATGACAATAAAAGATTCCTGATTCCTGATTGTATGGCTATGACCACACCCTGCCAAAGGTCCATATTCTCCCCCCTTGGTACCCTTTTCTACTCCTCATTTCTTGTGTGATCCTGGTGATGAAGTTGAAATGAACTCACCTGCATTGTTTGACCCTATTGTGACCATTATGTCCTTATGACGGACAAATATGACGATTTACGCCATCCTGGCGCTCAGGGAGGCATGCAAAGAGCAAACAGCCATTTTTTTTTTTGTATATAAATAAATGACCAATGCGATCCTTGTCAGCCTCCAAAATTATGCAGGCATTGTTTGAGCAAAACATGTTTCCACTTGGATGAGAGCAGACCAAACATTAATGGCAAAAAGGCAAACAATAACACATTAGAACAAATGCAAACAAACAGCAACACCCAGATGCTCAACCAGCAGATAAACCCGTGCGCTCCAGTGGAGTCGACACGCATGCAACAATGGGAGCTCTGTGTTTGGATTTACTCCCAGTGCACAATCTGCAAGACTGAACAGAGAGAGAGTGAGAGAGAGGAGAGGTAGCAACATAATCCAAATGTTCTCATTTACATTTTTTGACCTTATTTAGCAGGCAGTGATGGTGAGGACATGCAAGGTAGCACTGTTTGTGGAATGTTGAGAGATCAGACTGAAAGTGTGATGTTCCTTTTTTTCCAGCATTCACGGCCACTTCAACCAATAATTTGCTGAAACGGGCACATAAACACGACTTGTGGCGTTTAAATACCTCCACCGTCACCGACGTTCTTGCTATGCTAGCAATCTCGTGAGCACATTTCTTCCACAATCCTCTGCCACAAAACCCAAAGGATGACAGTTGTAAATTAAAGTCTGCTAGCCGCGAAGGCTGCAGCCGGTCTGAGGAACACGCGGCCGAGACGCAAAGTTAGTGAAGGGGATGGGAGAACACTCCAGAGAGAATTGATGGAGGCAAAGGTGGATGATGGATTTGAGATGTAAAAAGGAGGGAAGATAGAGGGGTCTGCGCTGAGGACGGGAGCGAGATGAGGCCTCGACAGAGCAGAGATGGAGACGGGTGGGAGAGGGCCAGACTGGAATCGCAAATTAGCGGAGAGAAAAGGAAAGGAGATGGATAGTGCAGAATGAAGGAGCGGGAGCTTTGCAAAGGAAAACAAATTAGTCAAATAGCAAAACAGTCCTGAAGGACCGCAAGTGGTAAATGAATAGCCTTTCCAAATGCCATGGGGAACTTCAGCAAGCAGTGAAAAGAATGGAATGGACGACAGATGAAAGAGAAGGAAACACACCCACCAGAATGTCTGAGATCGGTCAATTAAACTGAAGAAACACATGGAAAACACAGCCAGAATATGCATAAACTGCTGAGAAAGGCTTCCATATGGTTACAAGTGTGTTGCTTTTACACAGACCAAATTACTGACAACAAATCTTGAAGGAATTTATATTGATTATTAAGTGAAATATTGCAAATCGAGGATACATCGTAATTATTTTGCACTGATTTGCATTGCGCTTAGCGTCTCTTAACATTCAATCAAATAATTTCACTGTTTTGGTTGGAATGTACAAAAAATCGTGCTTTCCTCTTTGAATCCTTCATTTTCACAGGTAGCGAGTTAGAATGAAGTTCCAGTCCTGGAGCTCTGCGTTTGCTATGGAGCAGATGGATGACGGGGAAAGCGAGATAAGTGTTTATCTCGACTGGTTTGGAAAGATCGCATTAAGGTGCCCCGTTTGTCAACTGGAATCATTCAACGACCCCGTTGAGATTTTCCTCCCCGACTTCTGGTCTGCAGACATCAGTTACATACTGCAGAGCTGCCTTGGCCCACACAGCGCTTTTCACACATACTGTACATATCAGTTTCAAATTGCACCCTCAGAGCTTACGTGGTTGTATTTCTTCTCCTGGTGACCCTCTCCACGAACCACTCGGCTCCTTTGCTTGTGCCACTCACGTACCCTCTTTGAATACGGCTGAGAGATCCTGTTTTCACCCACTTTGAGGGAACTTATGTTAAAAGTACAACACACCCTAGCCCATGTGACACCATGAGTACGAGAGAAGACATAAATCCCCTGAATATTTCTCGCCCACCCTGCATGATAGAATATCGGGGAAGCATGGAATCTATACAGCACTGCTAGAAAATCTGGATAAATTACAAGAGCAACAGGGTGGGAGCAATGCAGAATATTATCATTATTGTGTTTTTTTTTTTTTTCAATGAATTTCTATCTGCAATGTGGGGGTGAGGAAGGGGCAGTTTTGATGCTTGGTATTAGTATCCCAGTATATGTGAATATTCACATTTAATATAGCAAAAAAGTCCCACAATTCTTGTGGGTGTCTTGTGGGTTTCTGCAAGTCTGTCTGAATCTAATAATTTTCTGTTTATCAATATTTGTACTTCTGTGTGTATCTGTTTTTAGATGGAGGAAAAAAAATCTCCACAGGACCAATGAGGTATTTCTGACGGTAAGTATAAATTACTATATTTCTTGTCACTTGTCTCTGCTACGTCCCTCATTAGACTGTCCATCTAAATTCTGGGAGCAATGTGTCAGGACAATGATCTCTCTTAATGTCCCATTAATCGGCGGCGACATTGTTTTTCTGCATTTTGACGCATCCTCATTTCTTGAGAAGCAGGAGCAGCGAGCTGCTCATTAAAGTGGTGGGGAAGCAGTTAGCGGTTTAAAGACTGTTTTTCTCTTGGCTGTCTCAGAGAAGCCAGTGTGGTAAGACCAGGGGTGTCAAAACTTTTTCAAGGGGGCCAGGGGGTCATCTATGTTGTGTGGGGATGCTCATAATCGCTGTTACTGATCGGTGTTTTAGATTAGCCACACAGCTATACAGTATTAGACTGATTGTGGCCTATAACAAGATTGAGAATATTTTTAGAAAAATTGGCACATTATTTTGATTGTATAAGTTGGTGAGCATACAAGATACTTTGCAAACACGCCTCTGAAAGTGACGTGCAGAGAGGTTCATGGCGGGCACCGGTCTCATCACAATCAGATTTACTATAAACATATGAACCCTACAGAGTATCTTACTCACTGTTTGACTGGCAGCAGTAAACGGCTTTTGTCAAAAAACTGCTTTTATACTTATCCATAGAAAATTTCTTCTCTTTATGATGACAGGTGAGGCACGGCCTTTCCTGCCTCCACTGACCACACGTTACAGCTCAAATAACGTCTATAACATTTATGGCTGCCACATTGGCTGTGTTTGTGAGGTCTCACATTTGTGAGATCACAATCCTAAACTTTGCAGGGGCATACTTAAATTTCCGTCGATTTCTATTGTTTCAAGATTCAAACTTAATGTTTTTCCAAAATATCAGTCGATTTAAGTGCAGCAACATCGGAGTCACAGATGTGACATAGCGCACATATGCTTTTTTGTTGGTTAGTTTGTTATTGTTGTTAAAGCTGCCACTTTGGTGTCAGCTCGGCAAAAATGAACCCGAGGCAACAGCAGGGAAGATGCCCGCACTTCCTCGGCAGTTTATCACCCCCCGACTCCAGCGGTATGGAAAGACTTCATCGAACACTAAATTTTCCACTCTGCTTCCTCCACCACGGGGAGCTGATAACACGGGAGAGAATCTGGTCGGAGGAAGATTCAGTGTGTTGCTCAAGGACACGTCAGAAGGAAGAATGCTCTCCAACGCGTGGGAGAGGAGCCAGTTTCCCTCGGTACAGCGTCAGCGCCTTGCCAGGGCAGTTACAGCTCGGTGATGTAACACCTGCTCAGCAATATGCTGAGTCTTTATGCACCAATGTGCAACAGAGAAGGCCAATAAACGCAATGAGGGCCAGAGACGTCCACTTTGCCCTGGGGTCCTTTAAGTTGCACGGTAAAATCACCCCAAAAATAGAGGCTTCAGGACCAAGACATATCTTCTTATATTTAGTATGAAATACTAAATTTGGAATGATCTACATGGACTTTCATGCACATGACTGCGACTCAAAGTGTCCTTCAGCCCAATTCTCTGCCCCCTAACTGCACCTCTGAGGATACCAAGCCAGGCAGCCCAGTGCTCCCAACCACCAAAAGAGAGTGGGTCCAATGCAAAGAGGAAATCGCCCATGGGGGTAATAAAGTAAATAACACTCAAAAAATGTGAATTCAGGTCAGGGGGGAAAAAAACAATTGTCGACTGAGTGGCAGACTGCCTATACCCACTTATCGGCAACCAGCTGAATTATGGATGAAATTTGTTCAACATGAGCGTTTTGATGATATGCTGTGATACATAAATAATAATGGCTGCTTTATCTAATACTGCGCTCATCTATTTCAGGTTGTCATACACCGGGATCTGATACCCATGTGCAAAGATATATTATGTCCGGGTCACTTTGGTTTCGACCCTCCGCACCATTCATCTTCATGGCAATTGCAATTGTCATGTTTATGATTAAAAAAGGAAGCGTAATGTATCCCGTGCGCTCTGTAAATCACTCCCGAGCCGGCAGGTTAGTAAGGGGACTGAAAGTGGAAATTGACTTCCTTGTGTTGTTGAAATATAGCTGCAGATTTTAAATTGGTCCCCGGAGTTTGTTGTACCCTAATACATGTTAATGTCCCCAAAACACAAAGGAGCCATTAGGACAGAGAATACCACCGTCTGTTTGAAAATCTTTCGAAAAGATTTTTCTCAAGGATGCCCGGTGATGACTTGGAGGTCAGCTTTGGAACTTAGCTTAAGAAAAAGACACTAGTGAGGGAACATCTGTTGTGTGTTCACCTTTTTCAGGATAGCAAATGTGACACGGTGCCAATTTATTTCTCGCCTGTTTCTCAAGGACGCCATCACAGTGGAACATATTGCACACGGAACCCAATAGGCGAAATTTAACCCAACACCATTTTTAAGATATCAATCATAGATGTATATGGAAGTCCTCTGTTGGGACGTAGATTCCCACATGCATACTACACACTTTTCCAAGACACACGGTGATATTTGATTTTGATTCTGATCATCAATCTACATTCACAATGCACCAGAATACAACAAACATCCCTCTTAGTGCACTTAGATGGCACGTCCCTGCTCTCTGTTTGCTGTTGCGCCTCCTCTACATTTAATCAATGTTTACATTCAAATTACAGAGACTGTGTGTTGTTACATACCATTAGGCCGCCTGAGCTGCGCCGCTTCTACTGTAATACAGTTTCAACTCAGCTTAAACACAAAACGCTCTCAAAGAGAAGCTATTTTATGAGGAATTTAATTACATTGAATAATTTGTAAATTGTTGGAACTGGGTTTAGTATGGAAATGTGCACATCATCACAATATGTTAAGGTTGGATCCGTTTTATGTGTAGAGTAAATTTTTTTCTCTCTGCGCGTGTGTGTGTGTAGCTGTGTGTGTCTATTGTCCTGGGGTGACTGGAAGGGTAAATGACTGCTAGAGCTGTTGGTGAGATGTAATGTAAGAGCCTTCTCATGTTTTATAGCTCTCCAGGGCCTTGTGGACCCAGACCGTCATGTTTACGTCTCATCAATATTCCATCACCGTGGACGACTGTTATCTTCACTTACTGTCACAGCAACACACACACACACACACAGGTACATACACATGTAGGTACACAAAAGAACCTGCACACATCGAGCGAATGACTACAACCTGAAATCCCATTACCGTGAGAAAAATCCCACAAACTGGAAACCCCAGATGATAAAAGATGAAATGAATACATGTATCTCACAATTTAAACACGGCAAAGAAATACACTTTGATTGCGCAACACAGAAAATAGGGTAATGGTAGAAATTTCTATAAATATAAGTAAAATGTTACAACTGCATTAAATTCCCAAACCATCCCTATGCAAGATTGTGCTGTGACATGGTGACTGACATATCTAGGAAGTATTATATCATTTTTTTTGCATAATCATTCCATTTTTTCCTGATTGGCTTGTCTGCATTGTTTTAGTCTTTCAGGAAAACAAAGGCGGGTGGAGATGCTGGAAAAGAGAAAGATGGTTTGTCGGGTGGAATGTCTCTCCTCTAGCAGTGAACGCTGCCGTCTCTCGCCCCTTTTTGTTCCCACCCGTCTGTCTCCTGATCAGTCTGTGGGAGGCAGCAAGCAGTGGTGGCTCCTATGTTGACATCTGCCTAAATGCTGCCTAATGCTAAATGCTGTAAGTAACACTTTTATTTGCCTTTTGAGTTTCAGGAAGTGTAATTTGACAGTGTTGTTTTACCACACATGAATTATGGAAATTCCTCTACCCAAGCAATTTTCCTACTGTTAAGAATGTTATGCTGAATAACACAAGTTAAGGAAGTGATGTTATCACTAAGGAACATTTTCTCTCTGACCAATACAGTGGTTAGAAATTCAGCAGTAATCTGTGAATTGCATTAAATTTCACAGTTCCGTAGTTCAAACAGAATTAATTCATGGAGACGGAAGTCTGGTTGTCTCTTTTCTATTACGGCAGTCAAATGTAGAACATTCCAAAGCATCCGCCGTCGTGTTTTCTATTGTTGTTGCTTCTTTGACATACATCCAGACTGTCTGCTCTCCTCTCCCCTTTGTTCCTCTATTTCCTCCCGTGCTCTTAAATTCCACTCTCGTGATTTTATTTCGCTGCATCGTGGCAAAGAACACTATGTGAGAGGTTTGCGTGTGTGTAGCTTCTTGTCCTGAGCGAATGCGGTAGCGGGGCTGATGCTTCATTTGATCGGAAGGTTTCCTAATCATGGCAGGGTAATTGCATTAGCGGCCTGATCTCCTCTTCCTAATTTTCACCAAAATGAAGTTGTTGATGGTAGCCAGTGGAAAATGTTGCTAATGATGCAAAGGCTTGTCACGTACACGAAGGCACAGCCACCTCCCACGTCCTTCTCGTCCCTAAAAACCTGATTTGTACCTCTCCGTTCTTGGAAAAGAGCCCTTAGGAGGCCCAATCATTCTTTACCAAAATTGAAACTAGGGGAAACTCTAATGGGAGCTCACAACAGGAAACTGGAGCTAACAGCAGGAAATGGAAGTCAAATAACCAGGCTGGGAGCTTCTTATCTGACCACCTCCGCATCAAAGGCAGCACACTCACTGACTGCTGCCGATCCCTGAAAACCTTGTACGGTCCCCGATCTACAAATATCTACATCACCAGAGTATTTCTGTTCCTGGAGTGGTGTTAAAGAGTTTTACATTCTCTTTACTCAAATCCGTATGGCTTTAAAACACAGCTGTCTCGACACTGGAGGGATGCTAGTTGCCTCCTAAATGTGTCCAAGGTCATAGTGTCCTTGAGCGAGACCATGTCGCCCCCTGTACTCTTGGTTCCACCCCCCCATCCCCATGTAGCTTAGTATTTTTCAGGTAATGAGGATGGGTCCGGTGCGGCGAGGCTTTTTCTCAGATGGGTTATTAAAGTGAATCAAACTAAATAGATGTTTCTAGGAAGTGTTTGACAATTCACTGGATGGAGTGTCTGACCCTGTGTATGAGGTTTGAGACGCCTTTTGCAGCTCTAATTTGTCCCATCTGCTGTAAAATTGAGCCATATTCGCTGTTTAGTCATTTCGCTGGAATTGACACTGTACTATTTAAGCAACTTTGGCGTGAAACCATCTCAGACATGGAGCAGTGTGGGCGCAATGACATTATCAGTGACATTTTAAAATGCAAATCAATGAAATGGTTGGAACCTCACTGAGGACTACAAATTAGCCAATCACCTGCACAGATGAAAAGCGACTCAACTGATGAGAGAGAGGGAGAATTATGATTACATCTGTAGTTACGTGGACAAATTTTTCCCACCATAGAAAATGGCCACCACCTGAAAAAAGAAAAAAAAGGGAAAAGAAGACCCTCCAGATTTTATGTCCTATTCCTATTTTACTATTTTCAGGTAGATTCACTTGCAGTTGAACAGTATCAGTGAGTCAACAAGTACATAAAACTCCCAGTGCGACAGAATGAGTTGTAAACAACCTGCAAAGAACAAAGAAGACTATAGGGTGAAAATCCACTTTTTGCAGAGGGGTTTCCTGGACAAACGTGCATTATTTTTGCCATGTGTCTGCGTTACAAACTCATCGTCTTTGCAGAAGGCCCGCATACAGATTGGCAAATCAATATCTTCCTCTCCAGCTGCCATTTCAAAGACCTGCCTGGAATCTAATTCAGACGGTGACTTATGTCCGCGTCAATACGTATGTATAATCCAGCTTTCTTCCCGCAACTTTTCCAAAGGAAAAGGTACGTCTTCATTAACATTCCTGCATACAACATTGTATGCACCCACACACGTACACACACCCCTGTTGTGTGGGACGGTGATGCACCAGGTATGCCTTTGCATTTGTTAAAGTGTTTAAATTTATCAATTTCCATATATGCACCCTCTAATGGATGTCAGGAGTGTGCGTGAGCATGCTGTTAGCGTGATGATTGTAACATGGAGGGGCTTCAGGTGACACCTCTGACGAGTGTGTGTGACTGGTGGGAGGTAAAAAGCTCTACAGAGAGGTGCGAGAAGTTAGAGAGAGGGTGAGTGAGAGAGAGAGAGTTTTACACTGTCCTCTTCACCTTTCCTCATCAGAAAAAGTGTTGTAATTACTTAAAAAGTGTTCTCCCTGAAGTTTGAAGTATTCGCAGAAGCACTGCAGGCTTTGTAGGAATAAAACACACATTTCCGTGCGAGTATCTCTAACCACTGGACTCTAAGCGTCAACATTGCAATTGTAGCTTGAACCAAATTAATTCCTATAAAAAAAAAAAGTTAAAAGAAATGCTATTCAAACTTTTGGATGGATGAAACACCAATTTCCCCGCTGTAACTGTGATTTGTTCCACTGGTGTGTCTTTGCGTCTCATTAAATTGTCGCTGCACACTGAGTGTGTATACACACGGCCCAGGCTGTACTTTTTAAGAGCAAGACGAGTATTTGTCGGGGCGAAACGAGTCAAATAGTAGTGATGGTCTGCATTTAAGACGAGGACAGGACCACTAGGGAGAGGAGAACTATTTATCTCATCAGCGAAGAATTACAGTTTATCAGCAGTTGGAGGAAGCCTGTGTAAACGGAGGAAAATCTGATTATGGACGTTTTACCGTCATTTTATCCAGACTGAGTTCAGCAGAAATACTGCATAAAGTGTGAGGACGTCTCACACAAAATCCACTCTCATCCCATGCATACGTTTATCAGCATGTACCGGCAGATCACTGTGATCTTTCGTTGCGCTGATGTCATCGATCATCACTTCAATTCTGGCCGTAAACACTGACCAACTCTGCCAGATTGATCTTTCACTTCCCTCTGAACTTTTAATGTACTGACTTTTCTGCTGCTCTTGCAACTGAGGAGTATTTAACTATTTCATCTGGCAGGGACACAGCTTACGAACAGACACTGGACTATAAAACTCGCAGTCGCTGATGCTTACTGGCGGCGCTTCGGTCAAATACTGTATCTTGTCACATATGCCGCACTGTCAAGGCTAACGTAGATTTTCATCGATGGTAAATACGCTGCAAAGTTGAAGGATTACACCTGTGCAGCATGAGATTAATTTTTGGGGAGGTCACCTTGCAAGTCAAAACCTGGAATAAGGCAAGTTTTCATGTGGTTTGCCCTTGTTCTACCATGTTTTAGGGCAGGGCTGTCAAATTCATTTTCACCGACGGCCACATCAGTGTAGCCATGGCCCCCAAGGGGCCAGATGTCAATGGCAATTATTAAGGAGGTATAGATGTAATTTAATGCAAAATGTTACAACTCATTTAGAAATCTCAAATAATAACAATTTTTTACTTATTCAACGTACGAATATCCCAGATGAATAAATGTGAAAATATCTCAGGGCTTTGCTATTATTCTATCACAGATCCTTGTAGTCTATCAGGAAAAGAAACCCAATTAATCAGTTAACAATCAATCAACGAGTCAACAACCTGGTTCCCATCTTCCCCTCTTGATAAACTGACATTTCAATGTGTATCTGGTCAGGGCACAGCTGCCGTCACTTTACTAGTACATGATCAGCGTGCATTTTAGGAGATGTAGTTTTTGAATTAATGCACGTTAAATTAGGGAGGTTTATGTTGAAATGCATCGGGCCGCATTTGGCCTGTGGGCCTCCAGTTTGTCACTGGTGGTATATTGAAACAGTTGATGAAGTACTCGCGGGCCACATAAAATGATGCCGCGGGCCGCATTTGACCCCGGGACACCTATGCTTTAGGGCCTTAGCGAGTACAAACTCGCTAATTCAAACTCGTCAATTCTCATGGGTTGGCATGAATCACCTGGAACAAACAGGAAGCTCCATCTCCCTCTTAATCTATTTCAGTCTCTAAACACACCGATGTCAGAATAATTATGGGGAGGAAGGTATTTCACTTCTGAGTGGCTATTTTCAAATAATAATACCATTACCATGTTAGGTAGATGTGAATTTTCATCATACCTGCTTATAGTGGTGCCTTTGATCCGCAGTCCTACAAGCAGTGCAGGAGGAGCAGGGCTGAAGGTGCGAAGAGTCAATGGAGACAGTGATGCGCAATTCGGGGAGGTAAGAGACACTGTGTCTCACCTGCCATCATGGAGAGAGAAGAATTTAAAATGAAAAAGTCCATTGAATGGTTATATATTATCCAGTGACTTGCACCGTCGAGTATTTTTTTCCTTCTGACTTGAGATATTTTCTTTTATCATGTTTTATCTAAAATCGCTGTAATTCTGACTGTGATGGAGTAAGTGGCTCACCTGCCATGAACCTCCTTGCGCGTCTCTGGATGGATATCGTCGGAATAGTCGACGACAACTGCATACACAAAGGCAGGTACTCTGAAAACTTAAATTGCACAAAAAGATTATTTGTTTTGCGGTGAGAAATCTTTTTTTTCCCAGATACAGTTTATACCGTACTGATGAGCTCAAGTTTGCTGTGGTTCACTAAGATCTGAGAGATAATAAAGCAGGAGTTCTGCAACACTTACCTAACTATGTGTAACCCTGTGGAGACCAAATGACGAGAGAGGCATTAAGCATGAAATGCTGTGGAATGTGTGATAATCCAAACAGAGAGGGCCAAATTGCAACAATTTCCCTGTGCTATTTAGACTCGGTGTTGAGGAGTTAACGCATAATTCATTCTCAATGAAAACGTCATCTCCTCCTTCTAAGAGCTTCTGCAATCTAGCAGCTAATCAGCTCAAATTGGACTTTTATTTCTCTCTGAAACTGTTACAAAGAAACATGGCTAATCCTCCAGCCAAGTACTTTGGAGTTGCTTGTTATATGTCTCGTCCACCCCAGCTGAACCTTCGGTCTCTGTGCTCCGTGCTGGCAGAGAAAACTTTTGTTGGAAAATATTCAATAACTCCTGGTCAACTCTTTAAAACGATGTCCACTTGTAAAACGTCCTTCAGCCGAACAACTGTCTGATGGAAAGTTTATCTGTGTGGGCTTTGACGTTTAATGGGCTTTAATATCAGAAAACTTCTATGTGTGTGTGTGTGTGTGTGTGTGTGTGTGTGTGTGTCACGAAGGACAAGGCAGAAACAATTATATTTGATAGTCTGCTCTTGACTCCGCTGTCTCCCGGGGTATGGACACTGCTCTTGTCCCACAATATTGCAACATTTGGGCTCGGCGCCGCTTAATTAATACCATGTAAAACACCTCACTGTCCTGCTCTATCATTATTTTCACACACATTATTTTCTCTCAAATTCCTCGCCTCGTAACCTGCACGCATCGACTGCAAACACAAGCATTTGACATTTCGGACCCGACTGGGCCATTGACACATAATTAGTCTCCATATTGCTCATTAACGATTTAATCCGCTTTGTCTCTGCTGGATCAAGAAACACGTTTGGTGATAATAATGTTGCACGACATGTGAAATACTGCTACTGCGACTGGCTCACATTTATAAAATGTCATTGAGAGGAATGGGCGCCATTAAAAGTGTTCAGTTTTTTTTTTTTCCCATCATGGTTGCGGTAGTGTTGTTTTTGCCTTATGCAACCATAACTGTACTATTACGAGTAATTACATCGATGTATAAAATAATCTATCCTGCTTATTTCTTCCTCATCAAATTGTCGCTTTCCAACAGCCCTACCCTTCATTTTGTCCCCAGGAACACCAGTGAATATTCTAAACGGCTATTGCTCTTCTCGGGAGATATTTCCAACAAATGATCATTTGCCATTCCCAATACGCGACGATGTTGCGTGTGGAATTTCCGGCATTTCCAGAGCCCATCCTATAGTTGGTATCCAAGGAATAGCAGCAGGAGGCATTGCAGATGTGAAATAGGGAGGTCACCTGCTTCACGTAATTGTTGCTGGAAAAGTCCTCAGGGGAGCAACAAGGACATCAGCAGTACCACCACAAAGAAGATGTTAGTTGGTTAGTGTTAGGCCCGAGAAACGTTTTCAAGATTAATGTATACATTTTCTATAATAACTTCGTGTGCTTTACAGCACAGCTCTATTATCACCGTCGTGAGCTGTGTGTATATGTGTGTGTGATGACTCCTTAGGTAATGCTGTGTTATTGCTGCACGAGCTTCAGATATACCCACTTCATAAAGACATTCACAGCCACATAATGCTCTGGTAGGTTGTGGGAGGCAATGAAGTCACATTTAAGCGCATGTGCAATCCCCATGTTTGCAATAACACTCATCACGTGTTCAGTCTTCGTGGGTTTCCTTTTCCTCTTTCCTTTTCAGAGGGCACATATTCAAACAAGCATAATCATACACGGAATTACACTTGGATGTCTGAACATCTAGCATGCCCGTGTGGCATGCATTGTGTGGTTGAAAGCTTCCTGCACACTGCACCAAAGACATGAACTCACACATAAAAAGAATATACAAAATTTTAGACAACAATGTCCTTGGTGGTCAACTTAATATTTGTTTTGCTTTGTTTCGGATGTATGTTGTGCTATTTGTGTCACCTGTCACGTTTGCCAAGTACAGGTTCATCGTTTCAAAATATCATAAATGTGTTTCTAAATATATACAGTATTTACATATTTTTGTGGACAGACAACAATATGCTTATGATATACAGTAAATATGGCTGTTATACGGTAGTTATCTTCGAGTTTGAGGGACATGGTTTATGCAACATAGTGTGAAGGCTATAGGATTTTTTTCCTGCTGCCTTTTGTTCATATAAGTGATTAAATCGATTGCTAGTCCCAGATCGTCGAGGTAAAATAGATAAAACATCAGCTGGGGACCCCATACACGATAAAATCACATTATTAAGCAACAGTCACTTACTGGTATCCATCTGAGTCCTTCATCCATCAGTGTGATCAGCTCTATAATCACGACACAGCACAGAATCCTCTCAAAATACCTAAAATCCCAAGCGCATGACCAAATCAGCGCAAATACAAATGAGCTTTTAATGGCTGAATGTTTTCATGATTACAGGCTGAAGGGGAGTGTAATAATAATGGAGGATTCCATTTTCCAAAACCTCGAAAATGTAGCAGCAGTGTTTGGGACACCATGACCCCACCTCGTACTGTTTATCACCACAAGCTGCGGTACGTCAAACGGATGGAGGCGAGACAAGTCCAAGTACACCGAAAGATTCGGTGACACCTGTCGGTAGCTGGAGGGAGGGGGGGGCTCTTTCAGTACAAGGACGTGGCCGGCATTCTTAACTCTACACAAATTTGTGGGGGACAAAGACGAGTGGATGTCATCGTCGACTTTTTTAGTCCAGCCTGTTATCGCATGGAATATTTTAATGATGAACAATTTGCAGTCCAGTCCATCACAATGCCAAAATACACAGTCTCAGTTGGCACCACCACATCGTTGACTTGGGCCTTCACAAGAAAAAAAAATGGAGGACACTGTCTGGCCATGGAGTTCTCTGCGCCCGGAGAAGAAAATGAAATTTGTCTCGTCTTTGTCTTCCTTGAACAAAAAATGTCCTCCTTTGACTGGATGTTATGTCTCCGAAGAAATGCCAAATTGAAACATGCTCAACACTCAACTGTGATCTTAGCAGAGATGTCCTCGCCTGGACCAAATAATGGCTACTTCTCAGGGTGTGACTGTGTTTTCATGAAGCTATAGTTGACTGACGTCTCCTGTGACAGCAATGACTTGTTTTGTTTTCAACCAGGCAGTCGCTACCAACCACGCCAACGGCAGTGTTTGGCAAGCAGACGATTCAAAAATAAGGATCAGAAAGGAAAATAAAAATGTCTAAACACACGCTGGCTGTTGCGATGTGTAGATGGCAAGCTCGCTGAATAAATAAATTACGCACATCTATTCTGCAAAATGTGTTAGCTGGTTCCGCCACAATGACTGCAAATGTCCTTGCTCAACATGCGGGGATTTGAATTTAATCTGCGGCTGATGTAAGATTATTTGTGTCCAAGACAAAATGCTCGAGGGACAAACTTTCTCGTCTCACCTATCAAAGTTTTTGCCGGAGCATCAAAGTGTTGCACAACTTTTACCAATTACGAATCTCGCCAGCAGAAAAGCGAAACCTGAGGGATGAGTGCTACATTCTCACTTTGTAGCACCAGTCGGGTGTTGGAGTGGGTTTAGAAATGCTAAATTTAATATTCTGATTCATTATGTGATGACGTTTCAAATCAAACCAAAGTGGTGCTAAAATATGGCCGCTAGTGTCTGGCATTTGGACAGAGAAGGAAAACAAAGGATGGCGAAGTGGGTTTGTTGCCAGATTCCCAGATTAGATCAGATTACCGCAGAGGTAACCAACCTTATGGAGACTGATGGCTACCTGTGACGAAGCGACCTCGTCACTGATAGCCGCTATACGGACGCTGAACACACAGACACCGGTGCGCTCGCGCTAAAGTCCGACAGCCCGTCACAAGACAGACACTTAGCGAAGCTCGCTCAGACTCGCCTAGCAATAAATGAAGGGTGCACACTTAATATTTTTCCGTGTTGAATGTGATTGTGTCATTGTGTCATTGTGTCACTAACTTATTGTCCTTCTCTCTTGGCGCCATTGTGGGGTTCAAACCCAGGGTAACGCCCAGTCAGGCCTTATATGGCGGAGCCTATCAGCTTCCGGAAGTGATGTCACCATCAAGTGACTCACTGAATGCCCCCAAAATATTTTTGTTTCTAAAAATTTTTATTATTGTTGTATTTGGGTAGCTCTGCTCAAAGTATCAAGGAGAAATGAATTGTTTAATTTATCTGTATTTTGTTATATTCATTCCTGTGATATGGAATCATGGATCAGGTGAAAAACTGAGTTATGAGGGGAAATCAGGGATAATTGAGCCTGGGGGGAGGATCTTACGGAATTTAAGGAGGCTTGTCATATTTAGAGTAAGAAGGGGTCATTCCGATTGGTCATTCTAACAAGGCAAGTCATTTTGCAACAGACTAACAAATTCATTTTCTGAATGTTTGTCAGAACCTTGTATATACAGTAAATGTAAATAGTTTTGCCTAAAATTATCTGATCACCTTACACTGCTGAGCACAAACTGGGAGCACAGAGCACAACCAACCTGCAACAAAGGATTAGGGGATTAGGCTAACAGGACCTGTTTGAGTAAAAATTATGAGAACGAGAATAGTGATGATGACATCAGTGATAATACTCTGTGAAGAGGCTGCTCACATGTCAGTGGTAACTATTCCCCATATTTTAGCACATACCTCACCTTACAGAAAATGCTTCGTGGGTGCCTTAAGTGGTCCTCTTGGGAGCACACGTGCCCACCAGCACAGCGTTGATGAACCCTAGATTACTTAACCTTGACTTTGTTTTCCAAACATTCACCTTTCAATTTGGTTTCTGAAATGGATACGCTGTGTGTGTTTACAGAAGAAATGTGTCGTTGGTAATTGGTCAAACAAAATTGTGTCAATACTTTGCCTTTGAGACTATGTATGCAAAAAATTACATTATCAAACACCATTATTTGCAATTATTACACGGCTTGTGTGAATGCTTGGTTCTGATTGGCCGATATTGGTCACGTGAGCGGTCATTATTTTCGTATAATGACCGCTCGACTATCAATAACGGACCGCTGCGCAATCAAAGACT
>OMPJ01029003.1:24170-35407 GCA_900312935.1 Carapus acus
ATGAACACACACACACACACACACACACACACACACACACACACACACACACACACACACACACACACACACAGCCACGCATGCACACTCATATCATATCTCTGCTTCCTTATTACCAGCTGTGCTCCAAGTAATGTCGAACGTAATGTGAATTTAGTTTGCTGACTTGGAAATGAAGAACTTCCTGTTGTAACTTGTCCTAAGCGTGTGTGTGTATTTGAAGTGTATGCACCAAATGAATTTGTAAATTCTCTGCTGGCGCTCTCTTTCTCGTCTTGAGTTCCTTCCTTGATATTTCCCCATCAAATCCCTGTGAAAGTGATTTTACAGTTTGTTTGTTTGTTTGTTTGTGGTTAGTAAACTAATTCTAATGCACTGTTTTGTTAATTGACAAACTCTTTCTCACATGATCTGCAAAATAAATCAAATAAATACGAGGGCACATGAATTCATGTGTAAAACTTCATGAATAAATACAAATTTTGGGGCCTTTTTAGGCTCTATGTCACAATGTAATACAACATACACACTCTCTGTCTCTTTGTTTACTCCTCTCTCACGCATACGCACACATACACACACACTTTATCCCCCCCACTCTCCCTCTCCATCCCGCCCCCTCTCCAAACTCTACCTCCTCCCCTCTCTCTCCCCCTCCCTGTCCATCTCACTCACTCACGCACACGTACAGCTCCAATTTAGCGCTGCTCTCCATTAACACGTGTTTTGTCCGCGGCTGCAGGCTCTGCTCTGCTACACTGCTTGATTTACAGCTCTTATCAAATACATATTGCCAAGCGAGTGAGACGTGCAACCTTTCATTTGCACGCCGCCGCCCTGCAAATTCGACACGCTACATTAACAAGAAAAATGACTGCGGCTGTGCATGCCAAGAGCCTCTTTCGCACGCGGACGAGTGTGTGCGCGCGAGAGGGAGAGAAAGAAAGTGAGAGAGAGAGAGGGAGGAGCGAATAGTGCTGGAGAAAAACAGACACCAAGTAACTTAAAAAAGAGTCTATCAGTATGTGTTGTGTGAGATGTCTGAGATTGATGGAATCTGCTGTGACAATGACGAGAGAATCTACGTCTGCGATTTGTGTGTGCGCGTCTGACAACAGGGGCCTATTTGATGTCAGCATGTCCAAAAGCCTGTGGGATGTTTCAGAGTTCTTCAGCATCGCAAACCAAGCAGGTTTGGCACTGGTGTCGCAAGTTTCTACAGTTTTGCATTGATGAGTTTGGAACTGTGGCCTCAAAACCCCAAATCACAGGGTGCTGCCACGAGATATGAAAGGGTCAGCGGCAAGTGTGAGTGTGTGGCGGCCCGTGTAAGTGTTTCTGTACGTCCCTGCTGAAGTCATTTGCATGGCTGAGGGCTGCTGGCTTTGATCAGTAAAATGTGTGTGTATGTGTGTGTGTGTGAGAGAGAGAGAGACAGAGGTTTGGGCATCAGGGGTTTGCAGTTAAATTAATGTATTTGGACAGCGGACACTATATTTGGTGTGATAAGTGTGGATGTCTGGAGGCACACGGGGGAGCAAATATCGGTTTTGACGTGATTGTTAGTTGATGTAAAGCCGCGCAGATTCTTACACTTCAAGTGCGAAGCCGGAGGATGCTTTCAGATTCCTCCCATTTTCATTGTGTTTCATATTCCTGTCCACGTCTGAGCAAACAGCCCGACGGGGGCTTAAATTTTCCTTCCCCCCCCATCTGGGTGTCTTATTGGAAACTGAAAACACAGTTGTCAGTTCACATCAAACAAGAACACATAATACCAGAGACACACTGTGCTCGCCACCCACGATTATCACTTCTTTTTGTCTGCGGTTAGAAATGCTTTGAACATGTTGGATGTAGCTGACAAAGGCTTCAGATTAGAAGCAAATCCGAACTGACAGCTGCGAGCAGCAAACAGCGTTTGGGCCCTGGAAGGTGTGGCGAGGTGGCTCCTGCCAGGAGTGCGCACACACCGTGCTGTGCAGAACGTTTTGTGATCGGCATTCACTTAAACAAACTAAAGCAAGCAGTGATGTGTAGAGAGAAAAGTCTGAGAAGTCGGGGAGTGAGGCGAGGACAGCTGGGACAACACAGGTCTTCTTACTGCGACTATCATATTGTGAGACAGTGGGACTCACGCAACTTTGTGTCTGAGACATTGTTCATCAGGAATAATGGTCTGATGCCTAAAACCTGCATGTCTAAATATGGCTGAGTCCGTTCAATGTAACACATTAGCACATAAGGGCAAAGCAAATGCTACTTGGACATTCATCCACATGATTTCTCATCCATCCTGCATCTGTCTTGTTTGTTTTTTGTATTTTATGTCATCTGGAGAGGCTGCTTTCACTGTCAGCTATTATGATGCCAGGGGCAATGTTCATACGTGTAATTTTCAGTAGTCAGGATGGAGGATGTTGCTTTTTTGAGGGAGCAACAGAAGTTCAAAGATGTAGATGACATGAAAGCCCTTTTGTCAGAGATCCTGGTTCCTAGTCAAGTAGAGAATATGATAGCAGCAAATGAATGCATTAAATCCAGAAAGAAATAGAAATGTGATGGCATACTGTGCATGTTCGGTCAACAAAACAATCTTTTCCCAATCAATAACATTGTGATGGTAGAATCTAAATCCAAAATGGCTTCAGAGTGACATGCGAATGTGGTTGTTTGTCCATAGCTGCCTGATACTGGCACGGTTAAAGTGAAGAATGAGGAACAGAGTAATTGCCATGTCGCTAGTGTATATGCATTAGAGTCTCAGTTTGTGGAGGCCTTAATTGTCACCCTGACCTTTAACCTTAACAAAGCACATCCATCTGAAATGGAACTTCACTGCTTTTACCTTTGCACTGAATGCGTCCAGATAAAAACACAATGTGTTTAATGCATGTGTGGGTGTGTATGTGTGTTCTGATGTAATGCTAAATGTAAATTTTTGGTGATTTAATGGGTGGCTTCTAATCGTTACACGCAAAGGGCTCCACTGCACTGTACTGTAAATCTGTGTGAGATTGACTTACCATATAAACAAGGAACACACACACACACACACACACACACACATACACACGGCACATACAGCAGTGTAATTCATGGCCCATTAATTGAAGTGTGACCTTCTTGAGGTGTTTGGTGATCCACAGCTCTTAGTGAGCTTGCAGGCTAATAGCTGGAATCCTTCGTCTCACACACACACACACACACACACACACACACACACACACACACACACACACACACACACACTCACACACTCACTCCGATGTGCACAAAGTACCTTCTTGGAGCTCTCACAGCACAAGGTTTACATACCCATTTTGCATATAGTAAATGGTAATAAAAACAGGTAAACATGAATCACGCACACGCACACACACGCACGCGCAAGCACAGGCACACGCACAAGCACAAACACATAAATTTGATTCTCTGTCAAAGGTTTACTAACTAATGGCCCATATGTAGAATAAACACACATACACATTAACTGCCCCAGAGCACAAATGAAAACACGTGTATACACAACATACACTGTGCAACACTGTCAAACCATCAAACTGCATGCATGCTTGCAGACACGCACTCACACGCACACACGCACACGCACACACACACACACACACCATCTTAAATGTTATTCAGCAAATAAATTGTTTACCCCATGGGTTATCAAATACAACACATCACAAACACTTAAACAGAGCTGGAGCTATAATTATCATCAGTATTATTTGCATTAAACAGGCATTATTAGCTTATTTTGATGTGATTATCCCTACACTCCACAAACTGATTACAAGGCCTCATGTTTAGCACTGCTGTCAATGGAAATCACACAGTAACTTCTTTATCTATCAATCTATCTATCTATCTATCTATCTATCTATCTATCTATCTATCTATCTATCTATCTATCTATCTCATCTATCCATCCATCCATCCATCCATCCAACTATCGGGAAGTTCTGTGAAGGGGCAGAACAGATGTACTCACTGAGACATTAGCTTGTCTCTACAGTACAGTATCAATTCATATCTATTGTCAAGATCAAGATATCTATTGTAAAAACAGAACTGACCAAGTGCCATGAGTTGACAGTAATGCCACTGAGCTATTCACCTGATGTTTAAAACTGGAAGGACATTGAGAATATTTGTTAATCATGCTTGCTCCATTTCCAACAAAACAATACAGCATGTCCAGTAAGACAACATTTCCTGTTGGCGTCCTTAGCTAAGTTACAGGTTAGGGAGAGCTTTGTCTGGGCTCTTGATGTGGGAGCATTGATTTGTTCTAGTTCTGGATATTGTATTCATAGAAACATTTGTCCACAAGAGAGAGATATGTAAGAAACCATACCATCACCGGTCAGTTTTCAAAAATGTCCATGCAAACACAACAGGTCAGACAAGAGCCCCAAACCTGAAAACGTGAGGAGGAATGCAAGTATGTGGAGAAAACTGAGGTGAAGCAAGATCTTATCAGGAAAAAGGATTCAAGCTTCAAGCTGGGAAAAAAAGGGGGAAAAAAAACAAGGAAGGAGGGATTACGGCAACAAAAACATGTGCACACACACGTACTCACACATACACACACACGCAGGGGCAGCAGCAGCAGCAAACACATGCCTGTTCAGCTGAGCACAGCCTTCCTCAGTGTACCATCTGTCCTGCCTTCCCTATTAAGCATCCAGCAAAGACTGCCATGATTTATGACACTGTGCGTGTGTGTGTGCGTGCGTGTGTCTGTGTGTGTAGTTGTGTGACATATGACATGTTGAGTATGATTCAGAGCTTTAAATGGGTCCTCGTCCGTTGAACTCCTCTCTACTCGATGACAACTGGAGTTCTGATGAGCCAGGAAAACGACTGAGATAGTGATCTAATAGGGGAAGAGACGAGAAGAGGAAGAAGCACAGACAAAAAGCCGAGGACATGGACGAAAAGATGGAGAGGAGATGCATTGTCTTTACTTTGTTGATTTCAAAGTGCAAAAACAAAAGAAACTATAACCAAATGCAACCCAACAAAAGGTGCTAAATGTCAAATCTGTGTGAGGCAATTATTTCATTTGCTAATGTTGTCGGCCAAACAAACTGTATTTTGCAACAAAAGCAAACAGTAAAAACTAACAAAATATTGAAAAAAAACATTTTGTTCCAAACCAATGCAACAAGAATAAATGCTGGCTGAGGTATTGCTGTTATTATTCCGTTTATATCGTTTTTGTTAGTGATGTTGTTCAACTTAAAGCCGTCCTCACTATGTCCTCACACAATCCCACACCCACAGAGCAGGTTTGGGATTTAATGTGAAGGGAATGGGACGGAAATCAGCACCTCCCGCTCTGAGACATTAGCACGGCCTATGGGACAGTAGATAACAGTGTCCTTGGACGCTTCCATTTGCTGAGGCGCTCCACTCACTAAACGATGGGGGTGCTCCTGTCCTGGCCTCACAAACGGTGGGCAGTGACTAAAAGGGCAACATTGTGACCACAAAAGTCACAAAAGGCAGCTTCTCGCCGTCAACTTGAGAAGCTCAGACCACAGCTGCCACTCCCTCACTCTGACAAGACCCAGCTGGGGACGTTTTGGCCTTGTAGAGAGAATATGGCTCCCCAGACATCTACCAGGGGAATTCATCCAGGCGTATCGAACGGAGTAGAGGATGATACCTCACAGCTTTCTGGGTAAATCCCCGGTAACCAACAGGAGGAGATGTTGAGTTTCCAAGAAGTGAGGCCTGGAACGGCCTCAACATTTTTGAGCGTCTGCAACCCAGACCAGATTAGTGGATGAAAACCAGATGGATGACTGGGCGGATGAATAGCACAAAGATGGCACGCATGTCCTCTCAGATTCACGACGTACTTAACTGCTCACTGTCCCATCACCCATGTGTGTGTATGTGTGTGTTTGTGTGAGCGTGTGTGTGTCTATCGAAGCACATGAGGGTCAAGTTTAGTCATGTCCGCACGTTAGTTTGTATCATACAAGGCGGAACAGCAACAAACGATAAAAAGATTCTAATCAGCTGGGGATTCATGCACAATCGCATCCAACGCACAAGCATAGCAGGAAGACTTTTAGTAATCTGTTACTGAGATCTCCCAAACTGTGCGCCTCAATGTGCCAGGACCAAACTAGTTTGGTTCTGGCTTGCCTCAGCGCCAACTTGCAGAAAAGCTCAGCGTCGAGGACACCGGCTGAGCGATGACATTGCCAGAATGACATTTGGAAAGTGCATTTGGGAGGCATTTTACATTGTCATTATTTGGTTGTGGAGAATAGAGGAGGAAAATTAGGGAATCCGAAATTTCTGACAGTGGTAGAGATTTTTACCATGTTTATTCTGCAGTTTGTGGTTCTGGTGGGAGCTTGTACCAATGGTATGAGCTGCACATACAATAATCCTGTTTTCTTTATGATTACACAAGGCAACTCTGAATTCACGCATACCATAGACGGAACTTATAAATGGTATAAATTTGTGATATTTAACACCTCTCATAGCAAATGACTCTGTCTGTGTGGTCAGAAATTGTTCCAGGGAGGCTGATTTCAAAGCTAACAGTATGCTTGTTTTCCTCTTCCCTCACCGCTGTGAAAACTTCAGAGAAATATCATATCCCACTTTTCTGTGGTCAGTCATCCATCTTCCCTGAAACATTCCGGACACTTTAAAATAGCAGCAGACCCCAGCTGCAGAAACCTAGGTGTGCTTTTTCTTCTGCAATAAACCACAAAACACAACTGCAACGTGACTTGGAAGAAAGTGTAAAAGGATGAGAGTGAAACACACTTTATGCTAATGATCGTATCTTGCTAATTCTTCCCCATTGAACAGTCTACACCAAACAATAGCAGAGTGCTATGTGGTGGCTAGAACGCAAAGCTCACATAAAATTGTAAAATAATCTGGCATTACTTAATTTATGGTGCTTCATTCATCTTGTATGATGCTTTGTAATGAGCTGCTACTTTGACATTTTCCTGCAAAGCATCGTAATATAATTTTGGTTTAATTACGCCCTCACCGACTGGTGGTCGTCCTTGCCCAGAGGCAACCTCTCAGCCCTAAAAACATCATGCTGGCTGTACCCCCACCATCCAATCATGGTTTCTTGGTGACTTTTTTGCTCCAACTGTTTTGCATTTTAGCTGTTAAGTTTGACCCTCACCCATCTGTTCACAGAGTTAATAGTTTTAGAGAGAGCAGAAGCGTACTGGTGATGTCCCATAGTATTTTGTTTGTAGAATGAGGTAAAATGTCAGTGCAATTTGACGATTTCAACTGCATTACACCACTTATAGGTGTGTTTATGTTTCATTTAGTACATGTCATTTAGTTTCTGATCCCCAAAACACCCAGTAACAAATAATTTTTCCTCCAAATGTCTGTCATGGGACTTGAAAAATACAATAATAGTTTTGTTTGACTTTGCTTTCATTTCAATGATGTATTGCATCTTAGCTTTAAATGTTCTGTATTATGTTTTCTAGGCAGACTAACAGAATTCATCCAAACGTCCAACTGAATCCAAACGTTTCCAAAGTGAAACTTGTGAGGTGTTTGTAGGTGTCTGTGTGTGTGTGTACTCACATTTTGGTTGTGGATGTGGACAGCAGAGGGAAGACGAAGTTGCTCAGGAAAAAGAATCTCATGAAATGACTGATGAGGAGTGGAACAAATGCTGAACAAGGAGGAGAGAGATTATTTTATGGAAAAAGTGCTGACAGCGAATTGAAAGATTGCCAAGCAGCAACACAATGGCAGTAATTATCCCAATCAAATAAAACGTTTCCCAATTTTAGCCCCTCCAAGTAACCATGAGCTCTTGCTAAGTAGCTCCTTGTGAGTTTGCTGTCAACCTCTCTACATTTTCTTATTGTTGAGTAGATTAGCTTTTATGTGTTTATTTTGATTTTAGAAGAAACATTTTCAGTGACTTTTGTACAAATTACAGTCATGGAAAAGAAGTTTGCCTGCTTACTTAATCTCAATCATCTCAGTTGTGATGTTACTCTTTATGCCTGTGATTATTAAAATTCTTTATTTGGATGTCAGTTGATCTACATGGTGAGGGAGGGGTTCAAACTCTGCAGTACAAGAAAACCTGAACTTCTGATTGCCTGCTCTTTTGAATGTGGCCTGACTTTACAAACAGCACCTCGCTGACACACTTTCACAAAATAACCAAGCTCTGATATCATCTCCTGTCCCCCCTCCAGGCTGACCCCCTCACACTCCTGCATCTGTTTCCACCCTCAGCTACGTGTGTGTCCTGTGTACGTTTAATGATAATTCCAATGGGATGTAAATTAAATGCTGTCTTATATTAGTGTGTGTCTGTATGCCTGTGGATGTGTGTGTGTGTGTGTGTGCATGTGCGGTTCCTTGCTACTTTTTCTAACTCTGTCTCTGGTGGTCCTACAAATAGCTGATACAAATTACATCCCAGGCACCAGCCCCTATATCTTAGTGTGTGTGTGTGTGTGTGTGCATGTGTGTGTGTGAATGCGTGGGTGTGTTTAGTGTGCAGACATTCTCAGTGAGAATTACTTTTCTTTGCCACGCTTGACGTCCCTCTGTACTACTAACCCCCGCACCCTCCCCTCCCTGGGTTTGCTCCCAGCCTGGGCACTGTAAGCCTTATTTACATTCACAGCCAGGCTGAATCCCCTCGGACTACCTCAGCGGTCCAACATGTTTCTGTGACAGAGACAAGCAATACTTTGTGCTGCAGGTCTGTCCTGACTCTCTCCAACTTTTGGATGAATCCCTCTCCTCTTTCTGGGTCGCCGTTTTTGCTCTCTCTCCACTGAGGTGGCAACATCAGCTGGAATCTGTTTTCGTGAGAGCACCAACCCGTGTGGAACGTGGTGTGTCCTCGGTTTAGTCAAAGGCCTGTGACCTCTGACGGGATTCACGTTATTGCACTGAGCAGAAACATTGTTTCCTGATGCATATTTCTGATAAGTAATAAACATGCAAACATCACTGCACCAAGGACTTGAAGTACGTTGGACTTATGATGATTTTAGTTTATCAAATTTTCTGTGAGGGCCAACTCATTCCTGAGGAATTTAAAATTCAAACTATTTTTGTATTTGTAACTATTTGTCGTGGAGTCTTCAGTGCCCCCTCCCCCATTCTTTCACACCCGAGGACAATGATGTTTTTTTTACAACTATTGTTTGCAAATACTGCTACTTCGGCTTTCATTTCTCAGCATATCCTGTATGAGCATGTTTATGAGCAAAGTTCTCAAATCTTGAATCAAGTATTTGATACTTAGTTCTGTTCTACAGTATTTGCAGGTCTGGTCAGTCTGCCACAATGTAGAGAACAGTTTAAAAGCAAATTATGATAATCCTATAGTGTAATTAGGTACAATACAGTGATGTCCTGTGGAGCAGGTTAGACAAGCAGATTGAGATGTTTTGGTCATGTTCAGAGTAGAGACAGTGGATACAGAGGATGTGGGAGATAGAGCTTCCATTTAGGAGGAAAAGATGTAGAGCGCAGAGAAGATCCAAGGATGAAATGATGGAGGTTGTTAGGGTGATTGGTATTTCAGCAAAGGGCTGAAGGATGGAACGAGGTGGAGAGGAGTGATCTGCTGTGGCAACCTCTGAAGGGAACAGCTGAAACAAGTAGTCTAAGAAGAAGTAGAAGAAGAAGAGAGAGAGAGACGGGGAAAGAAGGAGGAGACGGCTCAGCTGCAGAACCAAAACAAAACATTCAGTCCATTTCTGTGTTTGTGTCCAAAGATCTGATGAATGATGTTGTGAATATTGAAGTTGTTAAAGTTACATTGCTCATATTTGGCAAGACAGAGTATTGTTCCTTCAACCCGTCTCCAATCTTTACCTCAAGCCTCTCATGTCCACCTCAACCTTTCTTTCACCCTTGACTTGGGGAAAAAAAAAGTTGTGGACTTCTCCCGAAAAGGAAATACAAAAAAACCCAAGCAATGAAAGAAATATTTGGGCCGAGTAATTGCAGTGGTGCAGGCGCTGGTGTGGGGATACCGTCTGTCTCAAGGCAGCCAAACTACTTTCCAGAAACCAACCACTGGAACTGATTTACCTCTGGATTTAACGGAGATGCCGCTCTTTCATTCCCTCTCCTCTTCTTTTTGTCTCACAGATCCAGGCTTGTTTTTCACACCTCCTGCCAACACTTTGGCCTTTATTTTTCTCCTCCTCTGTCTACTCTTCCAAACCATTGTCCTCCCAACCCCTTCGTGCGTACTGTGCATTTTGCGATTGAATACATTTTAGAGAAACATTGAATATACTTTAGTATACTTTAGTATACCTGCTGTGACGCCCGACGCTTAATGTTAACTAATTAAGCTACAGATGCAGATGCCACAAAAAGTCTTAGTATAAAAATCTTCCAAGTTTCAACAAGTAACAAGTAACATTAAGTTTGTGTGGAGAGACTAAGAGGTAGATGGGGTTTTACTGGGGCTAATGATGCGTCACAGATTCAAATGAATCCTTTGCGAGTGAAGCAGGTTTTATAATTTGGTTATTTTTTTTAGTGGGCAGCCATGCTTACAATACAATCAGTATTATTTGTCCAAAGCAGACATCTCGTACCTGCTGCATTTCTGAGGCAGGTACGAGGAGTAATGAAAAAAGTTTCAATCTTCGGCAAAAGTTTCTGGCAGAGGGTAAAGGAGTGCCGATTTGACCTGCTTTGTTGTCATCCTGTCTCCTCTTTTGTGCCAATGACTTTGACTCGCTGGTGTTTTGTTTGTGCAGAGGGACAGAGATGTTCGATGTCGCCCAGGTTTCAAATCTAGCACGCTTCCTTTCTCCCTTTCTTCCTTTCTCTCTTGGCCCGATGAAAGCAGAGACATCGAAGAGAGTTGAGGCACAGACGAATGCACAATGTAATCATTTCTGAACCGAGTAATTTCTCCATAGCGAAAAAAAGTTTCTGTGCTTTTGCTGGCACCACAATGAATTTCAGGGAAATTCTTTATTTCACAGGCCAGAAACTTGTGACAAGATGTAATAGGCAAGAGGAGAAAAGGCCTGTGGAAGTATTGCTCACTGGCTCGGGGTGTTGCTTTTTTTCCTATTCATGTACACAAACAGATCTATTTTCTCAAAGCAGTGTGAATGTTCTCATAATAAAGCAGTGCTTTTTTTGGTGTGGCAGCATCTTTTCATGGAAGTCTGTGAAAAATGTGATTTTCATCTACATGTATA
>OMPJ01029003.1:35427-51391 GCA_900312935.1 Carapus acus
AAAAAAAAAAAAAAAAAAGAACACGTCGGCCCTCCCTGTTGGTTATTCGCAAATTTTTTGTTTACATGCATATGTATGTGGCTAAACTTGATTTTTATCTATTCAAGCGACTGAGTCAGTCAACAGGTTGCAACTTGAGTGAACTTTACTTAATATTCAACAGCAGAGGAGACGTATTTGCGTGTGTGAGAGAACACATCTGCACTCTGATTAGATGTTTAGCAGGTGTTTACACATGACTGCATTCATGTGAACTGCCCACTAGCATTAAAAGATCATAATTTTTGCTTAAACAGAGTGATATTTGCATGACGTGAACATGTAAATTTCAAATTTAACTCTGCCTTCACGAGGAGAGCAAAGAGTCTTTGCAGTGGTTTGCAACCTATAAAGTTTAAAGAGCCGTATTGGACCAAAAAACATAAAAGCCTTATTCAGTGTCAATCAACTTATAAATGTAATATTCATTCTACACATTTTTACAGTATTGGAAAAAGTTAAGAATGTTTGTGTCATATTTGTCCTCCTACAGAAACCATTAAAAAAAAAAAAAATGTTTTCCTCCCTTGTTTTTCCATTTTCATAAATTTTTGAGAAAGCTCCAGGGAGCCACTAGGGCGGCGCTAGAGAGCTGCATGTGGCTCTGGAGCCGCGGGTTGCGGATTCCTGGCATAGACAGACCTGGGGTGGCCCGGTTCAGCTCGGGTGGCAGAGCAGCTGTCTTCAGATTAGAAGGCGACTGCTACAATGCATGGCTCTTCCTCGCAGTACAGAATGCAATGTTGTGTCCTGGAGCAAGACACCGAATCCTTTAACTGTCCCCAGGGGGTGCCTTGATGCTGCAGCTCCTTGCTCCACAAAGAGGCATTCTGATCGAAGCCAATGAGAATCTCTGACTGGGATTAATGAAGCACATCACAAAAAAGACACATTAAGTTTGATGGCAAAGATCACAGCACACAGCTCTTATGTCTCCACTGGTGTAGTTAATGTAAACATTTACTCTGGAGAGGACAGAAGTTTAATATGCAAGATCAACTTTTTTGTCTCTCTTTCACCCACACGCCTTTCAGACGATCCCTGCCTCTCCCGCTCGTCTCCTCTCCGGCCGCCTCGGTCATATTCCATCTCCTCGTTCTCTTCGACCCTCAAATACTCCCTTAACACACACCGCCACCACCGCTGTCTCCTCCCTACCGAGGTGAGTAATGCAACATCAGAACAATAGCCTATTGTGTTTTATCGAGCTGCCCTCATCCCACTTTCTGTCGCCCTCTTGTCTCCTCCCACTTTCAGAGGCTCCGTCGTCTTCTCTCACTCAAGGTTAAGAATTAAGAAGTTGCTCAGAGGAGAGGGAAGAGACAGAATCAAAGAGTGCTTAGCAGAGTAAAATTGAACATGACAGGAAATAAAACGGCACACTGCCTTTTCACACCTGCGTAGCTCCACGCTCTTGAATGAGACTCTGGTTTATTCTCACTGTGCTTTGGATGGATAGGTGTGTAAAAGCAACAATTCCTCCAACGTACACCCTCTATTTACCACAAGCATATCAGGCAAGATGTGGAAAGGTTGAACCACTTTAGGTTTTGCTGATGTCTCTTAACAATGGCATGACAATGATGGTCAGTATTTCTTCCAGTTTTGATTTAGTTGCACGCAACCTCCCACTTGGCCAAAAGTGCTCCGATAAATAAACTGTCCACAGTCTCAGAGAAACAGGGAGTTGGGGGGATAGATGCAAAACTGGAAAGGTGGATGGAAAAGGGGCAAGACAGGATGGGATAAGGATGAGGGGAGGAGCGGGGTGGGGGAAGGTGGCATGAATAATGGCTGGTCAGAGTTAAGGCCTTAATCAATGCTTGATTAATATTAATAGTTTAGCACAGGGGGGTTAGGGTGGGGGTTGCTACATTTCCAGCTTAGATTGATTGTACAGAGGGCATCAAGGGCATGGCAGGACCCCTGCTGCAACACACACACACACATGCGCGCACTCACTTTTTTTTTTTTTTTTTTTGCCTCTCCCCGTCTTCTTGTATCGCTCATACACACACGCACAATCAGTGATGCATCCTCTGTGCTGACATTGTGTCTGAACTCCAAAGACCTCAGCTTGTGAGGTATTCTGCTACTTAACCTTACACACACACACATACACACGCACAAACACACACACACTTTCTGAGCAGCAATCCTTATTTTGGCGTAGGGCTCCGATATACCTCAATACTATCCCCTAACCAAACAGTAGTAGCGGGGAAATTGATTATCTGCAGTAATAGAGTATTGATGCTTTAATTGCGCACGTATTTCTTTGCTGCTGAGTGACTTTTATGCTTTTGTTGTTTTTAATTGATTCCCTCAAGTCAAAGGTGTAAGAGTTTCCTGCAGTAAAAACTGATACTTCATGTAATGTATTTTTTTTTCCAGTACTTTGGGTAAAAAGGTTTTCCTCTACCTCTGGTTGGTGATTTTCTTCCTGTGGCACATTTGTGTTCTTCACCTTTTTGAGGTTCCTTCCTATAACTTATCCACCCCTTTTCCATTCTAGGTGATTAAGGGCGAGGAGTGACCTTGGTAGAAATTGATGGACAAGACACGTGCACTCACCCACTTACTCTCTCTCACACTCTCACTCTCTCTCTCATACACACACATACACACAGTCACATACAACCTTGGTGGACAGCAATGGACAGCATTTGAAGATTTAGGGATGGTCTTGGCTTTTTACGTCCTGCGGGCTGTATTTAATGGAGCCCTTTTATTGGGCAGACTGCACCTTTATAGCTTATAGGCCTAATACAGATGGACAGGCACAGCAAACAGATACTGTAATAACCCAGACCATGAGGCACGGAGACAGAAAAATAAACAGGATGGCAAAAAAACGACAACAATATAAAGGTACAGAATGAAAGTACAAATATACACAGTATATACCAAATGTCCCAGTGCCACGCAGGACCAGAAGACCCTGTACGTTTCTCTCACCTACTCACATTCTCATGATTCAGATGGGTTTTCTTCGTAAAAATGGCTGCCATAGAGAATGTGTTTTTTTCTGGACCTATCTAGCATCTCCATGTCTTCTCCGTGAAAAAACAGCCGAGCCGGTGCTTCAATTGGTGTCCTATGGACATGGATTCCAGCAGAGGTGGATCAGCGCATGGAAAACACAACATTTTCAACCTACTTACCTTTCAACCCACCCCATCTACCCACCACCATACTACGTACACATCTACCACCTATATACTGTCCCTACCCACCCACCTATGTGCACATCTACCATCTATGTACTGGGCCTACCTGCCTACCTACACATTTACCCCCTATATACTGTGCCTCCATACCTATTTTCATACCCAAGCATGGATCCACATCTATATTCTGCCCAGCTAACCTGATGTCTAACTTCCTACCCACCTATATACATATCTGCCATCTAAATTCATATATACACATCTACCAACCTGCATACTTAGATACATACTTAGATACTACATCCCAATGAATACATGTATATACCTATGCAGTACATTTACAGTATTCATGTACCAACCTATTTACCTATGTATGTATCTACCATCCATACACCTACCAACCAATCGAGCAATGTACCTATATATAGTGAAGGACTCATTTCAACGAAAGATTTGGACTTAGCCAGTACACAAAATATTACTAAAACTTCAACTAGATATCTTTAGTCACAGATTAATTTTCAGACCAGAAATGCACACACACAAATAAACACAAAAACACACATACATATACACAGAGAGAGACCTGCACAGTGCATATTAGTGCACAGTAACATTTCTCAACAGTAACAATTGAAGAACCATGTGCGACAGGACAATGTAATGGTATTTGGTGAAATGGGCTGAGAAATACTGATGACTCTCATCAGACAAAACATAGTTTTGAACCCCTTACCTGTGTTCGTGAGCTGGGTTTCATTGATAGCTGTCCTCTCACCAGGAGATAACACACAATCATGTGGCAGCATCTTAATGCCTCCATGTATCTAGGATTCCACTGCTGAGACCTCACTCACAGGTTCAATATAATCACAGCAAAAATAGACCGCACTGATGTTTAGTTTTGGTATTAAGGAGCTGGGGGGTAAATTGTGTGTGACAGTTAAAGGTAACACATGCCTTTTTCTACACACATATACCATCAATACACATATATGACCACACACAGAACAATGGACCGTAAATGACTTCAAATGCAGTGCAGCAAACGAAACTCTGCCCTCTCAAACACTGCTAGTACAGTATGTACTGACTTACTGCATTTCTTTCTCGTTTTGTAGAGATCAGCAGGTGGTAAAAAGTTACTCTGCATACAAATGTCCACCAAATCTGCCTCACCTTCTCTCTGTTTTGCAACGTTGTTTGCACAGTCACAGTTCAACCATTGATATTCAGTGATGTGAGTATTGAAAAATACTCAGACATGGTGTGTAAACACTGGAGTGTATTTGTACAGGGAATTTTATGTAAGTACATCCATCTAGCACACACTCATTACAAAAATACCTTTTTCATCAGCAAGTTAGTGAATCTTTTTTTTTCTCTATTTTTTTTTAGGGGGCATTTTGATTTTCACCATCAGTGACCATGGCATGCAGTTGTGAGTCGGTAGACACAAGTGAGGGAGGCAGACTGCTGGTTTTCGATTATGGGTCTTTATTCACCTCCACTGACCATGTTGAAACAATGACAATAGCAAAAGGCAAAACCTCTCATGTCCTCTAAGCATCTCCTCTAACCACAGCTGCTCAAGGTGGGTCTGTGTGTTTCCTACTTTCATCACCAACCATCTTATCCCTAAAATGATATACGTACAGTCACCTTGTGGTTTGGTTTGTTTGGAACTCAAAAACTAGTAAAAAAAAACAAATGGGCGAGAGTAAGTGATGCATTGAGTATGCAAAATTGTTGATTTACATAAATGTACACTCGCATGATGTGTTGTATGCGTATCAGGGGACGTGCAAAAAGCAGAGGATGTAGAGGCCGAAGAAGAGCAAGAGTGCTCTATCATCAACTAAAAGGTATCCAAAATAATGGTACACAATTGCCTCAACTATAAACTACCTGTGTGTCCCTAGCCAACGTTTGAGGGGACCATGAAAGGAAAAAAGCTGCTGTGCCCTTTCCTTTGTACGCCACTGCACAGCCTGTTTAAAAAGCACCCAAATCTCTGTGAAATGTTATGAGGTCGGTTTAATACAAAGCAGCACTAAACTATCCCGTTTCAATCGATAACTACCCTGCAACCTCTGGGGGTTCTCCTAACAGTGCCGATGAAGGCGATGCATACAAAGTCCTTTTGTGAAAACCGAACCAAAGTTCTTGCAATAGCATTAAGCATGCAGTAAAAGGGGTCGCATCGATTCATCTTGCTCCTTCATCAAATAAAAGCTAAAATGTCTCAAAATAATATACTCAAAAACTTCCATTTTCAGTTTTTTATCCATCTGACTATTTCTCATTTTTATGCTCACTTGTGTGAAATTATGGGATAAGAGGGATCATGTTCTAAAATGTGACAAAGTCATAGTACCAAATCAAATGTCGTTTGACCAAGGCCAATGCAACACGTACATCCCGAACAAATGGCTACCAGGTCACAGCAGTGATTTGGTTTTAACTGCCGAGACTTCTGAGGGGTCATGTAAGTACAGAAATATCACGCTATCAGTTATATCATGATCCCGTATCACCATCATCATCTTTCACCACATCTATTGCTTTGAATGAAGCTGTACAGGCATTCAGAAATCTCAGTGTCGTCATTCATTTTCAAGAAAACACCATTTGGCAACGGCAATTGTAATCTGCACCCAATAATAAACAAAATTCAAAGTTTCAGACAACATTTAGATGTCCACTGACTGCAGATTGTGAAACATTCTTTGAAGCATCTCGTAGGCGCTGCAGAGTGTGTTGCGGTGATGGTAACGCACTCCTGTTCACTCCCTGACTGTCTCTCAGTTAAGCTGATGTGTTGAACAACAAGTGGATTCTATTTTTTACAGCTTATCATGGAGGTAAAACTGATTTCTACCCTGTACAAAGAAAAGAACTTATCCAACAGGTTATGGGAAAAAATGATTTCCCTAAAAAAAAAAAAAAAAATCCCACAACTGAGAATACCACTTTCACATTGTGAATCATGTACCATGTTTGCACTGTAAAATATACAAAATGTCACTTTGTTGTTGGCTAGTGACCTGCAGTCTTATTCACAAGCACTCTGAAGCATGTTTATTTATTTACAACACACAGTGTACTCTGAAACAGTAACACGTTTATAAATAAATATTGCGATCTTAACAATCTTACAGTTCACCTTCTTTTATTGTCGATTCGTCACGACTCGTCACCTGAGCTTAGCGAAGGTGAGGCAACCACCGCCCTCTCTCCGTCTCCCTCATCCTATTTATGTGCTATCGTTCTCCTCTCTGTCTAATAATTGATATTCAGCACCCGCTTTCCTCTCCTTCCTCATCCTCTTGAATGTTCATAGAAATAAATACGCCTCTTGGAGAAAAGGGATGAAACACCCTGAAGTTGTAATTCCACCAGAACTTTGAGAGCTAAACTGAAATATACTGAAAAAAATGAGCGAAGGGGAAAAATCAATCACCAACATATTCTATCAAAAAATCTGAAATAAGGTAATAACAGAACTTCATTTGCCACGAACAAACACATTTCATGAAATCAATGTCTCGTCGATGCATCTTTCAGCACGCCACTCCATTGTCGTTTGTCTCGAAATGAATCCACAGGTTTTCGTCCCTTGACCTTGCCGTGGTTTCTGGTTTCAGGAATCCTCGCGATAAGGAGGTTTAGTCAGGCTTACCAAAAAGCCTAAGCAGCCTATGTTTACATCACACTACTCCGTCCCCGTTGAGTTTACAGACAATTTCACAGTATCTCAGTGTGTACAAAGGTCCCCCTGCTGTCCATGTACATACACGGGGGAGGGGCCGTGGAGGGGGACGGGGTTGGTTTTGAATACAGGGAGTGAGCCGTTTCAGGGCTGGAAGGGTTGCGGAAAACAGGAGACAAAGCCGCAGGTATGGCTGCTGTTCTTTCCTGTTTGCCATTGTGCAAGTGTAAGTACCTCTGTCTCAGATCCAAGGGAGGAACTGTCCTCTTCAAGTCACCCCTTTTCCCATGCTCAAAACACTCTGTGGTTTGAGAAAAGTAGTCTGTCAACTATTGCAGGAAACTGCAAAATGTTTGGATTTATAATTGAGTACTTGGGAATACACCACATATACTGGATTTTTTACAAGTTACATTTCACGTATGAGTAATGTCGGAGAGAGATGTGTGTGGAAAGAACATGAACAAACATGATCCTTCAGATTCATTATGTCTTCAGAGGTTTGTCTAAGAAAACAAGATGCCAGCCACTGGCCCAGGCCGAAGTCAGATGGTGAAATACTGTCCATGAACATACCCTGAATTTATAGTACAGCTCACTTGTAAGATCATATTCCCAAAATAAATATCCATTTATAATAAGTAAATTGATCATTTTTTACACAAATATCTGCACAATAAATTATACAAATAACGAAAAAGGTATGTTATTCATTGTTTGCTACCATTGGATTCAATGTGAGCTAGTGACAATGTACTGTGTGTTTTCTGCTGCTTCATGTCAGCGTCTCTTACACTCCTCTCTGTAGTCCACATTCTTCAAAACTTTCCTGTTGCTGCTCCCCTCATGGCTGCTCTCCATCCAACTATACTCACACACTCACGCATCCATTCTTTTGTCCATTCCAGGTCCCCTCATTCCCCACCCTTCGTCCTGGCAAAGGCATTACAGGTGAATTGTACTTGTTAATCTTCCCTCCCCTGCGCTCATCTGCTGGCCCTTTGCATTCTGTCTCCAGTCACAGATTGTCTTGTAGCCTTTCCATATAGGTTCTGATTTCTGACTGACCGAGGTCCATATCCTGACACACCCACTTGATGTCATCCTCACTTCCGTTGGTCACCAAGACTGAAGAGTTGGTGTATGAACCGCCTCCACCGGTATTTTCATTGGGCAGAACAGTGGCATAAGATGTGAACTTTACACGTTTGCGTTTAGCAACTGCAACTGCTGAGGCGGATCGGGGAGAATTATTCAGGTGCTCGACTTGGCTAGTCGTATCTTTGCAACCACAGGGGATTGTTGAAAGGCACTGATGAGGCTCTGGGATGGATCTGGGCAAGGTCTGGCCATGACTGATTCCCCGATGTCCCCCTGTGCCACCTGCACCACTTATTGTGCCCATACCAGTGCCCACACCCATGACCATACTGTTACCGGCGCCATTCAAAAGGTATTTGCTTTCCTCGTAACTGCCTTCGTTGCGGTCGATGATGGTTGTGCACTCATCCGGCAGCGGACCCTGACACTGGTCGGGGTGGTCGGCTAACAGGTCGGCTTCGTTTCCAAGCCACACCCAGTCGTGGGCATGGTTCATATTGCCTCCAGCCTCCAGGACGGGGACCTGTTTGTGACGGTATCTACAAATCACGAATCAGAAGAGAAAAAGCAACAGATGAGAAAATTCATTTGCAGTAAATGCTGTGCAAAATTCGTGATAAGGTTACGGAATGAGGGTAGCGAAAAAGCACTAAATTCAAAAGCGTTAATTTAAAAAGAAACTCATTTGCTAATGAAATTCTATTAAAAACTGATTCCAGAGTTCGCCAGCACTTACCTGAAAGCAAAGCTGACACAGTTAATGAGGAACACAAGTATAGCCAGACAGAAAACTCCCAGAAGGGCGTACATTCCGATCTCCAAGTCTGACAGTCCCCTCTGAGTTTGGGAAAGGTCGCTGTTCCCATTCCCAGGTACCTCCACCTGGACCGGCCGTCCGCTGTAGTCACCTGTCTGGCTCGGGCTTCCACCCCGGCTGCTACTGCCTCCGCTGGCAGGTTTAGCGCCAGAGGCACGGTGCGTCACTGTGGATTTAGTAGTGGCGCTAGCCTGGGGATATGAGACAAAGTCATACTAATGTTTGAGGAAGTGTTACACTGACATAGAATTTATTCATTATGGATCTGATGCAGAATTTCAATATTTATGTTAATGTCTATTACAAATTCTGTTACAGGGGGATTTATTCATTCTCTCTAACCTTCCTCATAGCTCCTTCCTCTCGCTCTGATGCCACACTGTTGGACTTCCACTCTCCTCCCTCTTTCTCTGGCTTTGTCCACTGACCGCTGGTGGTGTTGTCCGTCCCGCCGCCCTCTTCCTGTCCACCCCTTCCCATAACTCCCCTTCCCTCGCCCTTTGCTCCAAATTTTACCACGACGTTGCCAACTCCAGATGCCAGTACACTCTTCCTCTTGGATTTCTGGCAGGTTTCAGAGATGATCATCTCTACTCGGACCAGCGGCCCTTGTCCCTCACCTTCGGCCACAACTATTGGCCAGTGTTGCTCCTGTGTGAAAAAAAAAATCAACAAAAAAAAAGGTGTCGGGTTGCCATTATATACAGTACATCTTCAACTTAATTCTATTTCTTTCAAACTGTGTTAATTTATCTCATTCCATATTGAAGACGCCTTTTGAATTCTTGACCATTACACACAGTATTTGTTACAAGTAACTAACAAAAATTTCCCTCTGTGCAAGAAATCCAAAACTCCAGATCTTGGAGAACCACTGATTTTTTTCCTCTGTCCGAGGAAAATTCAAGTATTAGCAAATACAGCTGAGTGACAAGCAACCAACTGACTGCAAGTGAAGTACAGGATTACACAGTGAGATGAGACCCCTGCTCAAACAACGATAGCGTCTCCGTGATAAGAGCTGCAAAGGAGGATGTAGCTAATTCTCATACCTGATTAGCAACAGAAACGACACTTTCGTCTAATGAGACGGCTGTGAGCAGGAAGTCCTTAGGGTCGTAGATGTCAAGTGGTGTCACTGAACCGTCGCTGTACTGTATCCACGGGCTAATTATTGCTTCCTGAAAAAGAACAACAAATAGAGAGCATTGGCACACAACTCTGAGGTGTTTCTTTTCAGCTTAGCTCCATCCAAACCTGTATTGGGTTTGGATAGAGGGTTGGAACGACTGCATAAAAGCAGTTGGAGAAGAACTTACTAGTAAACACATTTTCATCAATTTTTTGATATCGATTGTGGACCAGAGGGTTCCAAGTGGCCTTAAACCTCATGGTTGCCAGATGTCCTCGCTGATACAATATCAAGGGGAGAAAAGCTATAAAAAACTCAAACCCTGAGAGCAGAGTTACCAATCTAGAAAAAAAAAATGAATGAATGAATGAATGAAAATATAAATGCGTACGTGTCTGTCCTAATTCTCCTGGTAGAAAAAAAGGTGTGCCTCCATAAAGGGTACCTATACCTGCACAGTTTTTGAGATTTTTGCTTGGAAATCTATTTTTTCAAGGGGACTTTAACTCCACACTCAGGAGGTTTGCTCCATCTCGATATATTTGTTGTGTGGGCAATGATTTTCTAAACACAATGGGGGCAGAAAGCATGGCCTCCCTCCTAACGCCAGTCAATAACTAGATGGACTCGCACAGCTGATTTGTGACTACGTCATCACTTGAAAACCAAACCAGTTCACTTTGGACACAAAACTGCAATGCATTTTCTCGCCCCAACCTCTATCACTCCCATTAGCGTTGCAAATCCTGGCAGGGATGGCACTGCGTTTCCATGAATATTAACTGACAGGGGCATTTTTCTTTGTTTGTCTTTATGTGGTGCTGCTTCACTAATTTCCCCCGATAGATTCCCTTTGCTTTCCCTACTCAAAAATGTACAGGACTGTGCCGGTAAGTAACGGTGAAAAGCTCTCTACAGAAGTAATTAAGCTTCAACCTGGGGAAAAACAATTTATCTCCCTTTTCTATGTCTCTGTTTACACTTTATATTCTCCTCTTACCTACACATACATTCCCCCCTGCCTGCCCCCCACCCAACACTTCCTCCTGCTTCTCTCCTATTTGTCTCTTTCATCTGATTTGGCTGTTTCCCTCCCTCTCCACTCTTAATCTCGCCCTCCTCAGGTGATGCTAAACCTCATGGAGATCGGGTGGCAAAAGAGCCAGAGGAGCATTCGAATAATATAATGGATCACAAGTTTCTACCATAATGAGCTGCTCCTGTAAACCAATTTACCTTTGGATGCAAATTGCGACATAGGGTTGCATGACGAAATAAGAAAACAGGGAAGTCGGAAGGCAACACCAAGGGGGGTGAGGGATAATGGGTTTGAGTGGAGTGAGATAATAACCCTCGGCATTGTTATTAGAGGGTCAAAAATAGCTTGTTCAGCTTCGGAACGTAATGTTTGACACACCTACATGTAGGTGGCAGGAATACAGGTTTTGAATTACTACACTTTTCTGCACATGGTGGATCAAGAGCCCCTCTTTCCTCCTTGTGGACAGGTTGAGGCTGTGGAAAATTTCATATTTCACCATCAATACATGATGAGATCAGGTGTTGAGACCTGCACAACACCGAACTAGATAAAAGTCGGTGGGATATTCCAAAGTTTCAATGGTGGAAAGCCCTAGAATTTGCTTACTGGAAGCTTATAGTTAGGCGTCACAAATATTAGACATGCTCTTGCTTTTACTCAAAATAGATCTAGAACACCCTGTAACAAAGTGTATAAACTCAAAATGTCAGGCGGGGAAGCATTGTCTTTTTTGGCGCAGTGGGAAGTTAAAAGGGAACAGCAGATTAATTGTGAGCGTACCAAAGTAAAGGCATAGCCTGGAAGTTAGACACTTAATTAGAAGCAGGTTTATGGGGAGGGATAGCAGTGGTGCTTCACCTTCTTCTACACACACAAATACCATTGAGTTTCTATAATTACATCCCGAGGGCAGATTACTAAATTTGAATTACTAAGGGTGAGTGCTTGTGGCCCATGTGCACGGAGACAAAGCAAATCAACTGTTTGCCTTTTAAACAGCAGTGTGGATGGCAAACTGTTCAAATACAATAAAATCAATTGGTGATATCAATCATCAACAATAGCAAGCTGGGAAATAGTTGCCCAAAATGAAACACTTTAGCATTTTGGGGTGTGCGGTCATGTGGTTTGGTGTGTGTGTTGCTATGCATGTGCTCCCACCTGCAGGGCAGTTCTGGTGATTTGGAGATGGCCCTGAGCAGACTTTTTAAATTGGGCTACCTCCCAAATCCATCAAATTGGAAATTACGATAAGCAATGGTTCACCCCGCAGCGCTGGTGTTAGAAAACCGGTTCCTGTTGGTATGCCAAGTTAAAATCAAAGTATTTTTCACTAACTTACTAAAACTGGTCTTTGCAGGTAGTGAGCATTTACTAAGCCTCCCGGGTGAGAGAGGAGTTGTTGTTGTCCCGGCCATGTAAATCTCACCCTTTTCGCATGTAATTATTGGAACCTTCATGTGGAAACACCATCGAATACTTCTGCTTCACAAAAAATATCAAAGCATCTGCACAGATTGTCCAATAAACATTTCAGAAAGAGCGTCAAATTAGCACCACGAAAGGACATTTGAATGCCTTTTTATCTCTAAACCAGGGAAATTCTACTTTCAGTGGAACCAATTCCCACTTGCTGGTGTGATGCTGCTTCATAACCACTGCTTTACCTGTTTGATTGCATGCAGGAGGTCCACAGCAGTAGTAGTTAGTTGTATCGCCTGGTTATTCCCTGGACTGTGTGTCAGACTGAGAGATAGAGACGCAACCACCTGCACTCCCATGTCTGTGATTGTGACCTAGACAGAGAGAAAATAAACATCTTCACATTTTCGCATCCTTCCTGTTGCCTAGACGGGAAACACTGCATTGCGCGTTGGCAAAGTTCCAAAACAGTCAATGTTATGTTGTGCATCGTGGCTGAGCATTGTTGACGTTGTTTGTACCTTGTCATCCAGTACAGTCACAGTTTTTTCTGCCAGGATGGAGTCAGACAGAGGGGACAGCACCTGCGGACCAATGCAGAGAGACAAAACAGAGAGAGTAAATAGACTGAAGGTGCTTCACCGCAACATCACATTCACCGAGAACTTCATGTCATGTGATGTTGGAGTTCTTTCATTCCGATACAAGATCGTAAGGTTCTATCATTTTACAATCACTTGTCCAGTCTGCTGTTTGAACCCACTTAGATGGGAACTATTACAAATCTCAAGGGAGGTAAAGGTGCTTTAGCAAGGTCTGAGCTACCACAGAGCTCTCCAAGGGATAGTTCATCTGGGAGGCAGGCAGAAGAAAATCTAATAAAATTCACACATGGTGTTATGCATGACGTTTTCTACTCTTGCTAAGTTGAGCAACCATATGCTGGCATATGTAGGAGTGGCTTTTAAAATCAGATATAACATTAGTCTCTGTATGCAGTGTTTTGGTGTGTTTTTTTGTTGTTTCTGTTACGTCTTGAAATTGTCATAAAGGTGCCAACATTGACAGTGTTAAACACCCACACACAGATACGCACATATGCATACATGCATATTTACACACTAAGTCAGCAACACTGGACAAATAGAGTCCCCGTGGTGCTATTAAACAGCTTCAAACATGCAAACAAAGGTCAAAAGTAAAACACACACTGGTTCGGTACTTTCTAGTGTGTAGCAGTGTCACACAACTGCAGCTGCGCACGTGCACGCACACACACATTTATTCACAGGTATATGAAAGCTGACAGTATGTTTTTTTTCTCTGTGTCAAGCCAGTCCTGGTTAGACCTGCTCCTGTCACTTTCCATCACTAGCGAAATGCACCGCATTCCGCACACACGTATACAAATACATAAACACACACACTCATACGCACGCACACATACACAAAGACATGCACACACGCATCTACCGTATTCCCAATTGTACGTCAAAGTGTATGAATTCCACTCTGAAAAGTTAGCCAAAGCACTGGAGTGAAACAGTGAGTGAACATAATGAAGGCGCAAAGTGAGAGAGTAGAGACGAGGACATGACAGGCAGAGGTAGTGGCGTCAAACTGAGATGGGCAATGACAAATAGAGGGGGACAGAACAAGAGAGGACAACAAAGACCGGGGTTCACACCCGGAGAGGGATGCTGCAGAAAGACAGACGAAGACATCAGGAGCCCTGAGCCGGTAGAGCCGCACCACCGGGCGATGGGGCGACAGGCAGATCTGACTGGTGCATAAAGAAAATCTCCCGGCAAATGCGCCGGGACGTCACACTCTATCTCACTGTCATCGGGGGTAATGAAATGTAATGATTGACAGCTGTGGGATTGCTCTCCAAGACAAAGAATAAGGTGGGCGTGGGGAGGCGGGGAGTGGAGACGGTGCTGGGTGCTTAGAATTAAAATGTCAAACTATCAAAGGACGGCTGCTGGCTATGGTGCCGTGGAGGGGATGCAGGGTAAATGCTCGGTCCAAGCTCCTGAGCACAGCACAGCTGTCGCTCTCCACACCTCTGTGTCGTTGTGAGAGGGTGTGTGTATGTGTGTGTGTGTGTGTGCGTGTGTGTGTGCCTGGAGCAGGTCCCAGCTGGACACAGGACGACCGCGCTCATCTGTTTCCCCCCACTGCACTTGTGGCAGTCACGTGGTTGCATACTTTTTCTTTTTATTTCATCTATCCATGAGCTTTGGGCCGCAGATCATACCACACGCTATCCAGGAGATTAGAATAAAGCAGAAACACTTGACTGTGATTTTGATGTTTTGTGCCGTGTTGATTATTTTGACTGAGCTACAACGCGACACAAGCATGTGCGACATAACACGCCACCGGGCTTTCACAGCTCTGTCACAATGGATTGGCATATTGGAATTCAGCGAGTGTGTGAGTGAGTGAGTTCACCGTGAGCCAGTTTGTGTGGTGTGTGTGTCTATGTGTGTGTAATTACAGAACATCACACTGGCATGTCAGGGCCAAATCTGACAGTTAATTGTGGCTAATTGTGTAACAAGCTATCAGGCGGGGCCTCTAGCTTGAAAAGGGGTAGGAGGAGTGTGTGTGTGAGTATGTATGTGCGTGTGTGTCCGCGCGCGCGCGCGCGCGTGCGTGTGTGTGTGTGTGCGTGTGTGGGTTTATGGGTTTGAGTGTTAGCAGTTTGTGTTTACATCAGGGAAGCACTTATGTCTGCGCTGACAGTTGCCAAAGCACATTGCACTTCACATAATGGTACATTTTCAACACAGCACCTTGGGACGAGTTGCCCAGTGGTGATTAAGGCATCTACAGCATTTAATGCTGAGGCCGTTGTTGGAATAAAAAGGTTAAATTGAAGGTACCAAACGCTTTGGACTGGAAACTGCTGTAACCACTGGGATCGCCTCCACCGATTCAGACTTCGTGTCGTACCTGGTGAGGTTTTTGTTATTCCAAAAAACATCATTCAGATGTCGGAAAAGTCAAATCCCGGCCCTTGATTTAGGACTTATTAGGCTGTAACAATAATATAGGCAAAAAGTAAATTTTAACTCTCCAAATGAACCTGTTGTGCTGTGGTGAAAGGCTAAAAATGACAGAGACAAGTGGACATCATGACGGTGACACACCTGTATGGTGGTGATTCCGAGGTCACGACCAACCAGGATCCCTCCATCTACCAGTCTGGCAATTCGGGGATCCTCAACCTGTGAGGAATAGTTGCAGCTAGAGCTTATTACATGTCGTTTGACCCTCAGCACTACACACATGCACTCACACACATGCACTCACACACACATACTCAGAGCACCTCAGATGACCTTGAACCAGTCACGTGCAGTGATGTTAATAGCTGGTGAGGCACTGACTTAAACACAATCAGATTTACAAACATATGAATCCTACAGAGTAGCTTTTAATTGACAGCAGTTGACGGGTGATGTTGAAAAATAACTTTGCATTTCTTGCATTTCTTTTTTGCATTCTTTCATTACACCTT